>NW_006497560.1:2691462-2705344 GCF_000471905.2 Amborella trichopoda | reverse complement strand
GGGGGGGGAGAGAAGAGGGACATATGGGTAAAAATTACTATACAACTAAGGTGTACTTCTAATTTTGTCGGTTTAAAATCTATTTGCCTTCCATAGCCCATCGATTATATAATTATTTCCCAAGGAAGTGATCACTTTAATTTACAATTACTAGATTATAAGCAAAAGTTATTGCTTATTGGAATGATTTGTTTGCATCTTATGTAGGAGGGCAGTTGAAACCAATGATTGCTTATTTATGTGAAATTATAGTAACCTGTAAATATTGCCTCTGTATTATATTTTCTTTCCGTTTTTGTGAACTCAGAAGGTTATTTACTTTGTACTACATTGTAACCCTACAAATTGGGGGTGCATGTACATAATTTCAATATACAGAAATACAATCTTTTCTTTCACTTGATATCAGAGCTATGGTTAGTCCAACGATACCACTCTGAAATCAGTATTTTGAATACCGCTCTGCATCTGAATACTACTAGCAATGTTGCCTTGCAAAACCACCTACAATACCACATCTGAATTCTGCTAGCAATACCGACCATCAAAACCACCTTGCAAAAACCACCTACAATACCACTCTTTTCAAATCAGTATTTGAAAACCACTCATTTGAATACCATCCTACAAAACCACCTTACAAACTGTTTGCTCAAAACCACCATACAAAAACCACCTACTTAAAACTGCATCTAAAACCACCATTCAAAAACATATTTGATCTTTTTATTTTCCTCTTGGGCTGCTGAAGAACCACCGTCCAGATTTGAGATCTGATCAGAAGAAATCTCAATCGACTTTCATCGGACCGACTCTCGTCTCCTTTCCTAATTTCTGAAACCACTCTCTCAGCACTTTTTTGGTACATTTTTTCCTGGGCCAGTTTTTTTTTCCAACCTATTTTTCCATTGCTTTTAGGCCATTGGTAACACTGTGGGTTATCTCCTCTTGCATCAAAGAGGGGGTCACGGTATTATGTCATTTTTATTGATGATCGCAACAAATAAACTTGTGTTTTCTTTATCAATAACCGCATTGAACTATATGACATCTTTGACTAGTTTTATTCATACATTGAAACTCAGTTTTCTACCAAAATCAAAGTTTTAGAATCATATTCTGTTAGGGAGTACATTAGTGGGGTGTTTCAAAAATTTCTTCTGGCAATCACAATCAACATCAAAGATCTTGTCCATATACTCCTAAACAAAATGGTATTGCTGAACGCAAAATCAACACATCGTAGAAACTGCACGAGCTCTTCTCTTGTCAGCCTCGATTTCAAAGGTTTTTTGGGCAAAAGCTATTCGCACTGTTGTTTATCTTATTAATATTATGCCTTCTGTTATCTTATTTGGATGTCCCCTTTGGGAAAACTATTTGCTCAACCATCAGACTATTATATTCTTTGTGTTTTTTATTACACTTGCTTTGTTCTATTGTCAGTATCTGAATAGAAAAAATTGTCAGCCAAAGCAGTTAAATGTTGCTTCTTAGGTTATCCTTACTATCAAAAAGGATATAGATGTTATGACCTCGTGACTAAGAAGCTTTTTATATCTCGACCTATGGTATTTTCAGAGCATGTTCCTTTTCATTCCCCTCCACCTACTACAGACTCTTCTCCTACTTTTTTTCTTGTCCCTTTCTATGAGGATGTTTCTCCTTTATCTGAAACCTTACCCATACCTCCTACGGATGGTCCGATTGTAGAATACTCAACAACTGCTGATGCACCAAGTCAGGTACCATCACCTTCTGATCCTGTACAGACGACTTCTGTCTACCATAGTACTCGTGTACCTATCTTATATGCTCGGTTTGTTGATTATGAAACCTTTCTACCTAAGCATCGAGCCATTCTTTCTTCAGTGTGCTCTTACTCTGAGCCACAGACTTATGAGGAAGCTACCAAACAGCTAGAGTGGCAACATGCTATGGTAGAAGAATTGAATGCCCTTGACAGAATGCAATATTGGGATCTTGTTCAGCTTCCTAAAGATAAACGTGCCATTGGCTGCCGATGGGTGTACAAAATCGAAACTAAAGCTGATGGCAGTATCGAGCGACATAAGGCACGACTTGTGGCTAAAGGTTATAATCAACAATTTAGGATTGACTTTGCTAAACCTTTGTTCTTGTTGCATACATGACTATAGTTCGCACTCTGATTTCTGTGGCTGTTGTTCGCCAATGGCCACTATATCCAATTGATGTAAAAAATGCATTTCTCAATGGCGATCTTACAGAAGAAGTTTATATAAAGCTACCTCCTAGGGTTTCCGATCTTGACCGACTACGACACACACTCTATAGGCTTAAACCAACTCCTCGTACTTGGTTTGAAAATTTTAGTTCTATTGTCATATTGCAGGTTTTCAACAGAGCCATCATGATCCTGCTATGTTTGTCTTAGTCACACCTAGATGACGTGCAATTCTCATTCTTTATGTTGTTGATATGATTATTTCTGATGATGTTGTTGACTCAACTTTTCGAGATAAAAGATTCAGGATTTTAAAATAATTTTTGGGCATAGAAGTTTCCCATTAATTTTTGGGCATAGAAGTTTCCCATTCTCCTTGTGGGTATTTGCTTTCTTAACTTAAGTATGCCATATATATTGTTTCTCTACCACGTCTGGTTGATGACATAAAGCATGTTGATACACCTACGAAGCCAAATATCAAACTTCGATCTACAGATGGTGAACTCTTTCCTGATCCTACATTTTACAGGCAGCTTGTTGGAAGCTCGATTTATTTGACTATCTCACAACCAAACATCTCTTATGACGTTCATCTTGTCAGTCAATTCTTGAGTGCCCCTCGTTTTGTACACTTGGCAACCATTTTACGTATTATTCATTATATTTGAGACATGCTTGATCGTACTTTGTTGTTTTCATCATCTTTCACTCTTGACCTTCGTGCTTATACTGATTTTGATTTTGCTACTACCGATCGAAAGTCTACTACAAGTTTTTGTATTTTTCTTGGTGACTCTCTTATTTCTTAGAAGAGTAAGAAGCAAAAACATATTGCTCAGTCCACAACTGAAGTTGAGTATCAAGCCATGGCTCAAACAACGACGGAGATTGTCTAGCTTCACTAGTTATTAGCGGACTTGGGTGTGAAACCTTCTGCCTCGACTCCCTTATATTGTAATAACAAAAGTGCCATTTATATTGCTAACAATCCAGAATTTCATGAGCGCACAAAGCATATTGAAGTAGAGTATCATTTTGTTCAACATGAATATTTAGTTGGGACAATCTCTCTGCCATATATCTCATCTGTCGCACAACTTGCAAACTTTTTACGAAGTCCTATAATGCTCCTCATTTCTCAGGCCTTGTTTCCAAACTCTCTATGGTTCACTTCCAACCATCACGAGTTTGAGGGGATCCATGATTTCTACCAAACCATCTCGAGTTTGAGGGGGAGAGTGAAATTATAGTAACTTGAAAATATTGCTTCTGTAGTATATTTCCTTTTGCTTTTCTGTGCACTCATATTAGAAAGGTTATTTACTTTGTGCTGCATTGTAACCCTACAAATTGAGAGTGCCTGTACATAATTTCAATATACAAAAATACAATCTTTTCTTTAAAAATTTCTTCATTGCAATGGTGCAACTGAATTGCGGTTGAGGGTTTTGGAGAAGATTCAATGTACTTGTATCATGCTGGAGACTGTAGATCACTTCCATACCTTTCTCTAAATTGGGTTCCCTATGGAAGATGACAGTGGCCGCATTCATGTGGCACATTTTGAAAGAAATAAATTTTAAATTTTAGAGTCGTTGATCAAGGGTTTATATGTAGTGATGCAATTAAATAAGCCATTATGAAAGCATTGGTAGTATGGGCGCAGGTTCATTTGGGATTCAAAAGTGTTCTTATAGAAGATTTTGAGATGAACTTTAATCAAATTTTGTTTCTATGAAAACACAAAGTCAGAAAGGCTGTATTTTACATACCCCCTCCCTCATAGTGGGTGAAATTGAATTTGATGGCAGTATAAGGAACAATGGAACGACAACAATTTATGGAGGTGTACTGAGGGATGAAAGAGGGCAAATTATTTGGACACTACAAGGACAACCACTACCTTCTCAGAGGATAGATGCAAAGCTTTTAGGCCTCAAATATGTTGTTCTAAACATTCATGTTATATTTAATCATATGGTCGTTGAAGGGTATTCCTCCAATGTGATTAAGTGGTGTACCAATTTTTCCTCTGTCTCGTGGAAATGGATAACCATGATGGCCGAGAATCAGATTCTCTTGAGGGGGAGTCAAGTCATATTTATACATGTTATCTGAAAAGGAATTCCTTGGTTGATGCTTTGGCCAAAGCAGCTTCAGGCTTATAATTTGCTTGTGTTGCTCTTTTTTTTTCTTTGCTTGTTCTTCTTGAGGTCTTCTCAGCCTCCTCTTGTAACTCCTCATCGCCTTAATGATACTTTGCTAACAATTTAAAAAATAAATAAATAATACATAAGGGTACATTTTATGTAAGGCATCCGCCTTAAACAATCAAAGTAAGGTATATCTTCAAACCTTTCCAAAAGATGTAGTTTTGGTACTTGAAACTCTTACAATGGCCTGGAAATCTCTTTCTAACCCTAATAACAATGTATTCTATGTTTTGTTTTAAAAAATTATATACATCTCGTGGTTGCAATGATCAATTAAAATCGTTTTTTTGCATGGAATGACTTTTGGCAATGGGCTTTTATGCATGCGTAGAAGTTTGACATATAAACCTTTTTCCATAACATTAATTGCCAGGGTTTGACTTTTGAGAAAATATCGTAGACCATAAAATAATAATTAATATCTTAGTATCCCCTCAAATTTTAGAAATATCTTATAGGATAAATTTATCCAAAAAAGTTTTTTCAAACTCTCTAAAAGCCTTCCACTCAACATTTTTTGTTTTTAATTAGCATTTATTACCATTTAAAATTCCTAGTCATTCCAGCGCTCCCTCTTTGTTCTTAGGCCCTTCATCTCTGCTCATTTTTCCCTCTCTCTCTCTTACATTTGTGCTCTCTTTCATGCTATTTCTCTCACTAAAAGGTCCTTCAATCTTAGAGAGAGAATCATCTTATTGAGAACCCTGACACTTCTCTCACCTAAAATTTCCTTAAAATTTGTAAAGAGAGAATTGTCTCTTGAGATCCTAGTTTTGCAAAGGGAGAAAGATATGCTTCCTTTGGGAAATCTTAGATTTAGCTCCTTTCACTTACCAAAAATTTCTTGTAAATTTGTAGAGAGAATTCTTGAGGAACCCTAGTTTGTAGAGAGAGAAAGAGAGACTTTCTTTGATGAGCCTTAGATTTGCTGAGAGAGAGTGAGAGTTCTCTTAGAAACTAAGATTTGTTAAGAGAGAGAATTGTCTTGGAGAAACTACAGATGGTAGAGGAGAGAGAGTTTGTGAAGAAGCGAAAGATTTGCAAGGGCCACTTCTTCACTGATATCAAAGAAGCGTCATCTTCTGGTTTCAAATGCCATGATGTTCACAAGAGAAATAATTTCTCAGTTTCTCCATCTCACCTTCCAAGCTTCTTGATCTTGGAGCATATGGAGAGAGCGTATGAGTGAAAGAGAGCGAAGGGGCAAGGGGGGTGGTGTATTGAGAGGAATTAAAGGGCTTGGGGAACAAAGAGGGTCAGCGGGAATGACATTAAGGAAGTTTTGAAGGGCAACGAATGGTCTTTGAAAACAAAAACATGGGGTAGAAGGCTTTAGGAGGTTTTCAGAGATCTTTTGGGATAAATTAATGCTGCAAGATATAATCTTAGAGATGATAGTAGGATATTGTTTTACTATCTTAAGGCTCTTTTTGATAGGCCCACAATATTATGATATTTTAGAATATTGCAAGATCTTAAAGTTTCTTAATTTGATTTGGTCAAATAGGTGTTTGATAACACCAAAATAGATTATATGATATTTGAATATCACCCCAAAAATAGAATCCCCAAAAAAACAGGTCTGACTTGAATTTTAGAAAATTTGGAAAAAAAACACTAACATAGGGTCAGCATTTCTCTGTCAAAATATTGGCACTGGAAGGTTCCCCCTCTAAAAAATTTAGCCTCCCTCCTCTGGTGGAAGGTGGAATGCCCCATATTGGCTCAGGAAGGTTCCCTCTCTCTCACCTCAAAAATTTAGCCTCCCACCTCTGGTGGTGGAAAGTGAGATGTCCCATGGTGGAAGTAGGATGCTTCTATTCAACAGGAATATTTGTCTCTAGCTCTAAACATTTTTCTCTTTGGTTTCTTGGTTTTAATAGAATATTTCTCTCTCTTTGCATATTTTCTTGTAGCATAAGTTTTGTGGTTGAGATAATGATACTCGAGTTTAATGGTTGCTGCTTTGGAATCCTGTTGAAGCCTTCTTGCTTTCATTTTTTTCCATGAGGTTTCTCTCTCCTGTTAAAGGAGTCATATATAAGTAACTTAGGTTTGTTACTCTCTTTCTCTATATTCAGAAAATAAATATAACAAAAGTTGTGTTAAATACTTACCCCTTAATCTACTCCAATGCCTCAAAGATCATAAAACTGATATATTGGCATGCTTTAGGACCCATATATATGTTAATGATCTTGTAAGACTTAACTGCAGCCTATTTATTAACAGAATGATCTTTTTTTTTAAAGACATCCCAAAATTTTTATTTATTAATCAAAAGTGATTTCATCATTGGAAATACAAATAGAATCAAGCAACACTCCTCCTTTTGCTAGCATATCAGCAATATTGTTTGCCTCACGGTAAACATGGCAAAAGGATATAGACAAAGAAGATGATAGATCTAGAATCATCAACCAAGTAGACCGTAGCTCCTAAGGGACCAATTGCTCCTTTCGACACCAGCGGATAACATTCATCGAGTTCCCTTCCATCTCACAACTAAGCCCCTGAAATCTATCTCTATAGATCTCCAAGCCTTTTAACACCGCCAATAATTCTGCTGAATTAGCCGTTGCCACCCCAATAGGCCCTGCAAAAGATAATAAAACATCACCAATTGAGTCACAAAAAATCCCGCCAAAACCAGCAGGACCTGGGTTGCTAAAAGAATTCCCATCAAAATTAAGTTTAATGCAGCCTAATGGCGCGTTAACCCAAGTACTTTTTAGCTAGCAACGCTGTAAACAAAGAGAGAATAAATTACTGAAATTCATCATAACATCCAATTTTGAAATACCCCAACCTTCCTTTGCAACCGAGAGATTAGAACAAATCGACAATTTGATCAAATGAATAATTTTATTCACAGGTAGCATGGTGCCTTCAAAGGTCATTCTATTCCTCTCCTTCCATACTATAATCGATCCGACAGCAATTTTCCAGATAATCCTAACAACCTTAGGCAGGAGAAAGGGAATGAACTACTCAACCATACGGAGCACTCCTTGTGGTAATGTAAGAGACCCACCAACCATATTCTGCAGCCAACTCCACAGCTTAGAAACAAAAGGGCAATGCAACAGTAAGTGATTAATCGACTCCCCATCTTGCTTACAAAGAAGGCAAATATTAGGCAAAATTTTACCTCTCTTTATAAGGTTATTAATTGTTAAGATCTTAATCTACGAGGCTGACCATATAAAGATCTGCACCTTATGCGGGATTGGCCACTTCCAAATTTGCGCAATAGTAGTAGACCACCATCTCCATATGTCATGAAAGAACAGTTGTAGCAAGATTTAACAACGAATATGTCATCCTTTTCAACTTCCCAGATAAACATATCCTCTGTATCTTGTGCTACATAAACTTTTCCTAGTAGCTCCATCATTGTGCACCACTGTGTTTGAATCCTCTCATTAAGCCTCCTATAAATTAGAGGAACATTCCATGTCCTCTGATCTCCCATTCTCTAGCCAAACATTATAACCATCCATTCCATATTTAGCAATCAGCACTTGGCACCACAAGTGACTCCTGAATTGAGTACTCCTCCACCACCACTTGCACAGTAAGGCCTCATTAAAATATTTCAAGCGGCGAATGCTCAAGCCACTCTCTCGCTTTGGTGTACATACTTTAAGCATGTGAAATTTCTTATTACCTCCATGTGTACCCCACAAAAAATCCCTCATCAATCTTTCGAACCTTTTAACAACCGATGTTGGCATCTAAATCACGGACATCTAATAAACATGGAGGTTGGCTAGACATGCACGCAAAAGAGTAACCCTGCCTCCTAATGAGAGATAGTTATGTTTCCAAAGATCCAGTTTCAGTTGCACTCTCTCAATAATCCTGTCCCACACTGCAATAGGGAATTAGAGTCCGAGATAGGCAAACCCAAATACGTGATAGGGAAGGTTTCAACTTTGCAACCCACCACCGTAGCCATCCCGAGCAAATCTGAGGCTGAATAATTATTCTCTACCAATGGGAAACCACAATTTCTGAATTTGCAATTTGAAACCCCCTAAAATTATACTTCTCTTCCACTCTGAATAGCATGAGACTAAAGCATTCTGCATAGATGGTAAATAAGAATGGGGATAAAGGATCACCCTGACGAAGCCCCTTAGAGGCATTAAAGAAACCAATAGGGCTGCCTTTATAGAGGATCAAAAAATGGGCAGAAGAAAGGCACCCATAGATCCAGGTCTGCCACCTAAGTCCAAAACTCATTCTCTTCATAATCTCCAATAATATCCCCCATTCGACCCTATCATAAGCCTTTTCTAAATCCAACTTAAGAAGCAGACCTGCCCTCTTACTTAAAACTCTAGAGTGAATGCACTCCTGAGCTAACAAAACACTATCAGTGATCTGACGGTCTTTGATAAAAGCTGATTGCATAGTAGAGATAAGCATGGGTAAAACCCCTTTTAGGCATTCAACAAGAAATTTGCCAATAATTTTGTAGAGGCTTGTCAATAAACTAATGGGTCTAATATCAGATAACCCATTAATTATCGACTTTTTTTGGATCATAGCCAGAAACGTAGAATTAATGCCTCTAAATTTTTATCGTTGATGAAAAACTCTTTTACCATCACCAATAGATCGTCCTTCACCAAATCCTAGAACCGATGGAAGAAACATAGCCGGAAGCCATCAGGACCAAGGGCTTTATCACCAGGTAGAGCAAAAACTGCATTGCGAAGTTCTTCCATTGTAACATCATTTTCTAGGCCAACCCTTTGGCTCCACTCTAATTGCTTAAAAGGAACGCTATCAAAGAATGTTGAAACATCCACATCCTTGGTGAATGCTTTCTTGAAATGAGAAATTACACCTTCTGTCATTGCCTCCTCATTCTTTGAATCAACACCTAGTATAGAAAGACCAGAAATATCATTCTATCTTCTTCTAGCACTAGTAATTGTATGAAAAAAATTTGTGTTGTGTCCCCTTCGTTAAGCCACTTATTCCTAGATCTTTGCTTCTAATATATTTCCTCAACATGTCTAGCCTACTCCAATTCCTTCAACTTTTCATGACAGTTCCATACAAGCTGGTCCATTAACACTTTCTTGAATACCGAGGTTTAAATCCTCAGTTTCTGCAACAATCCTATCAATTTTAAGTTTGAAATTGACTTGGTTGTCTTTCTTCCATTCAAACATGTTCTGCTTAACCAGCACTAATTTCCTATGAATTTGGAAGTCTATAGATCCCGCAACCACAGCATTACACCAAGTCCTTTTAATAAGATTCACCAACTCTGAATTTTCCAACCACCCTAGCTCGAACCGAAAAAGTTTGGGGCCACCTTTTGTAGACCCCGTCGAAAGAAGTAAAGGAAGGTGGTCAAAGGAAAGCCGAACCAAGGCTTTCATGGAGACCAGCGGGAAAACCTCCACCCATTCTGCAACAACTAGGAACCTATCCAATTTGGACATGGCAAGGGCCCTAACACTATTATTAGACCATGTGAAACGTGAGCCAATAATAAGAGGGTTCAAAAGAGCATTATCTTCAAGAAATCGGTTAAAGAGCCTCATCAGAGAATTTATTGGGTGGCCTGCGAAGCATTCATCAAGCCACCTAATAAGATTAAAATCACCCCCAATTACAACAGGAAAAGGGAAGGAGTGAACCACAGAGGCCATATCATCTAAAAAGCCAGGTTTAAGGAACTTACCGAACGAACATACACATTCATAAAACCTCAAGAAAAACCCTGAGTTGGACCGTCAAAACCCAAAAACAAGAAATTATCCTTGACCAGTAAGAACGGAAGGATCCCAAAGGCCAGAACTACCCAATGCATCAATACCACCAAAAGAAACATTCCCAGAGGCCCAAACTTCCCTAGCCAAAGACAGAGATGGCCTAGGCAATTTGGTCTCATGTAAGCTAAAATAAATGGTTTAGACTTCGACACTAAAAACAAGACATCTTTCTTACGTCTAGGGTCACCCAGACCCAATACATTCCAGGACAAAATATTTATTTAAAAAAGGTTAGGAGAGGAACAAGAACCTGGTCCCGACAGACCGGCCCCATCGTGATCTTCATTAGTCTCCATCGCATCCCAGTCATCTTCATCATCGGACGAGGAAGATGAGGAAAAGCCTAAGTCCACCAATTCTGGCTCACTGAATTTGATGGCAGCTGCATTGAGATTATCTCCTTTGGGGACTCACTTAGCCTCCAATAATGCCGACGAACGTGACCCTAACCGGAAAATCTTCTTACCTTTCCCCTGCATAGCTACCTTCCCCATCGGGGTTTCAACCTCTTTGCTTAAAGAGCTAACAATATCAGCCAAACGGGTTAGGGATTCACCACCGCAAGGATCCTCCTTATTCTGCTTCTCCTTTTCATTGAAATTTCTAAGCTTGCGTAGTTCAGACATAACCTTCGCAAGGGGGATGGATTCCATCCCCATGTCAAGGAGTAAGCGTTGAACCACTGGTGCGTCATCAGAAGGGGCAGCATCAAGGAGTGGCAGCGCTTTCGAAGAGACAAGAGGATGATCAGTCACCTAGACTGGGTCATGGGCACGAGCCATCGACATACCAGAACCAGTGCACTCCATGAGAGGGTAAAGAGCTATCAGGAGACCTTGATCCGCAGGTAACGCTTTCCCATGATGGTCCTCTAATGCAAGTAGAGGTGATGAGGGACCTTCAAACAATAGCCTGGGCTCCTCTGGATCGATCAGTACAATAGCAAGTGGGTAGATCAAAAGTGGGTCGAATCTACTTTGGCTAGTCTTCTTTGCTGTTGCTACCCGAAAGGGAAGTAGATACATTCTACCTAGAAAGATGGTCACCACGAAGGCACAGCACCACACCCGGCCTAAACCTCTTTCATGAACTAGGAGAAGGAAAATGGAAACCACCAAGGAAGAAGGCTTAGAAACACAGGACTTTCCAAGGGAGGAGTGGACACACTATCCAAAGGGATACATGCCGCCACTCGTAGGAGCATGCAGGGGTCATCATACCCATCCAGTCCCTTCCCGATTGAGACACAAGCCTGAATATTTGAGTGGCGTACAAATCCCTCGCCCACCGCATTCACAACGTTTTCTTTATGGGAAACACCCAATGGACCAGCACCACGCAATTGGCAATCATATTGTTCCAACAGACAGTTATCCAAAATCCATTGTTTTGGCACATTAACCGCCACTTTTTTAGCACACGTAGTGTCTAGGTTGGGTTTTTTCAATTTGGAGTTCACTACATCATTAGAATTCTGGGAATTACGAATAAGGCAAGAAAGACCATGCATAGACTCCGGGAACCTACCCACCGGCTTCCAAATTTTTGAATTTCTAGGCATTACCCTTTTTTGAATATCCCTATTGTTATGCCGACTCCCTTTAAAATGGTTGACGTCTTCTCCTCTCCTCTTCATTAGTGCTGGAGGAAGTTCCAATCGACATGAGTCCTTGACAAGAACTTGCTTTTGTTGCCCCTGTTATGGACTTACAACCTTAGGCAATTCCTCAACAGATACCTTAACAAAAAAAGAGTCATCACAAATATTAAGGCAGAGTTTGTCAGGTAAGGCCATTCCCACATTCTTAGAAATCTTCACACGAATTTTTAAACATACTAGATTTAAAAAGGAGTTCCAGTCCAAATCCACATAGTACCCTAGAGGACTCACAATCTCTTTAATAATCTCTAAACTCCAGGCATTCAAAGGGATACCGACAAGACAAACCCACAAAATCTCCTTTGAGCAAAAGAGTTATGATCCCTAAGTTTTCAGACATCCAGAGATAGAAGACTACCTCGGAGACGACAGAAACGGTGATAGAGTGCTCTCTGAATTTCCTCCTTAGCTCTGAGTTTGAAAACTACTTTATTCAAACCAATAACTTTTAGATTTGGAGAATATGAAAGATTCCATCCCCTCTTTGCCCAATCAGCTAGACCAAAGAAATCTGAAATAGGAGGAGAGAAGGAACCTATCACAAACATCTCCGGTTCGATGTTGAGTTTGTCTCAGATAGACTTCTCCACACTCACGTACCACCATTAACAGAATGATCTTGTAAGCCTTATTATTGTTACCACTTTGGATTTTATTTGAGTGAATGAATAGCCAACTTTTAATGACCTTATTTACTCTTTCGTCATCGCGTGGTTTCTTTTTGACAAAAAAATGCTTTGATCTTTGTGCATAGAATTTGAAGCCCACATGTTTTTCTCCACTCTCTCCCTGGTCTTGGTGAATTGAATGCATATTTTGTTTCACATTCTGTTGGCTGGTCTCTCTCTTCCTCCCTCCCTCCCTCCCACCCTCCCTCTCTCTCTCTATTAAACTGGTTCTAGTGGTTGTATGATGGCTTGCATCCATGCTTTGAGGATCCAACACAAGCCTCTATGGTGATTTTGTTATAAATCAAATATGTACTTAATGAAAAAAATACAATTTATTGTGATTTTGTCTTCTAATCAGTCGAATATCTTAAATCTTAGAAAATTCTAAAATACAGGTAGACAGTCAAACATGCACAAAAAGATACATATCATGACAATATATAATTCAAATATATGAAAAGCAAGCAATGCCTTTATTTAGATTTTCAAAAATTTGAATATTTCAATCCCAAATATTCAGATATTTGGTAGGTTTGATAAGTCCCAAATATACAGATATTATGGTATATTATATGACTATAATTTTTACAAATTCAATTTCATCAAAGAGGTGTTTGATTGATGCAAACTAAATCTTATAAAATTTGAATAAGGCCCCAATATCAGTATCGCCAAAAAAATAGTACTTGAATTTGTGAAGATGCAGAAAAGTGCTACCTTCCGGGGTAGCATTTTCCCGTCAAAAATTATGTTTGTATTCAATTTCCTCCCTCACGTGCCAAAAAAACATCCCTCTCATGCGAGAGACCCGTCTCTCTTCTTTTATATTAATTTTTTTCTCTTGCACTTTCTCTTCCTCGCTAGAAACTTGAAAGCTTATCCAACATACAGGCACGTGCTCTCCCACTCTCTCTCTCTCAAAGCTCTTTTTCTCCATCTTTTTTTTCTTCTTTGATTGGTTTTTTGTGAATTTTTTTTATTCGTGTAAGACTCCTTCCCTTTCTTACTTGCTTGCCTGTAATTTGTTTTGAAGTTTTGTATAGAGAGACATTGGTTCTTCAATATTTCTCTTGATATAGATTACATTGATTGGGTAATTTTCAAAACAAATTTTCTCTTTTTTAATTGGGGTTTTTCTTGTGGCCTTGAAATTTATGTGCTCGATTCAGGAGAACTTTCTCAGCGACCCATTAAAAGATATTTGATTCCTCGTTGAACCTGCAACAACGAAGAAAGAAAATAGTTAAAGGTTTTCTTTCATTTTATTCTGTATGTTAGCCTAAAACAACAGTTCATCAAAGTTGCATAGTTTGTTCCATTTATGAATAAAC
>NW_006497560.1:2645061-2681899 GCF_000471905.2 Amborella trichopoda | reverse complement strand
TCTTCTTCCTCTTCCTCCTCTTCCTCTTCTTCCTCTTCCTCTTCTTCTTCTTCTTCTTCTTCTTCTTCTCTCTTCTTCTTCTTCCTCTTCTTCTTCTTCCTCATCTTCTTCTTCCTCTTGTTCCTCTTCTTCTTCTTCCTCTTCTTTTTCCTCTTTTTCTTCTTTCTCTTCCTCTTCTTCTTCCTCTTCTTCCTCTTTTTTCCTCTTCTTCCTCCTCTTCTTCTTCTTCTTCTTCTTCTTCATCTTCTTCTTTTTCTTTTTCATATTCTTCCTATTCTTCTTCTTCCTCCTCTTCCTCTTCTTCTTCCTCTTCTTCTTTTTCTTCCTCTTCTTTTTCTTCCTCTTCCTCTTCCTCATCTTCCTTCTATTCCTCTTCCTCCTCTTCCTCTCCCTCTTCTTCCTCTTCTTCTTCTTCCTCTTCATCTTCCTTCTCTTCCTCTTCTTCTTCTTCCTCTTTTCCTCTTCTTCGTCTTCTTCCTCTTCCTCTTCCTCTTCCTCTTCCTCTTCCTCTTTTTCTTCTTCCTCATCTTTTTCTTCCTCTTCTTCCTCTTCTTCTTCTCCTTCTTCCTTTTCTTCTTCTTCCTTTTCTTCATCTTCTTCTTTTTCTTCCTCTTCTTCTTCTTCCTCTTCTTCTTTTTCCTCTTCTTCATCTTCTTCCTCTTCTTCTTCTTCCTCTTTCTCTTCTTCTTCTCCTTCTTCTCCTTCTCCTTCTCCTCCTCCTCTTCCTTCTCTTCCTTCTTCTTCTTCTTCTCCTTCTTGTTCTTCTCCTTCTTCTTCTTTCTCCTTCTCCTTCTTCCTTCTCTTTCTCCTTCTTTCTTCTCCTTTTCCTTCTTCCTTCTCCTTCTCTTTCTCCTTCTCTTTCTCCTTCTTCTTCGAAAATTTAGTTGTAACTTTAATACCTCATTAACTGTCCAATAGTTAAAAAGTTTTAACAATCAATTATTAAAACCAGTGGTTGAAAAAGCAGATCGGTGACCCGGATTGGGCACCTCAAAAACTCATCCGGATCGGTGAATCGGCGATTCAGATCGGGAATCGGTCGAATCAGTCGGATTAAGCCTTAAAAAAAATCCGAAAAAATTATTAAAGCTCATTATAAATGTTGTTTTTTTGGAATCCAATAAGAAATGGGGGTACTCCATTAAGAATTTTCATTTCTTTGCATGAATATGCGAATATTGATATGTTATTTCTCTGCATAAGCTATTGTTTACCATTTAACTTACATCACACAAAAGGATAAACATAGAATTATCATGGATTAAGTACATCATCATACATGGACTACAATAAAGCATACAATTCATAACATACGATTTAAAAATAAAATGATAGACGACGTCGTTCTTCATCTTGGTCACGCTAGTGCCATTGATTAAATTCACGTCACAATTCATTGACTCGTTCTAAAAACGAATCATCTAAATTAGTGGGCACCTGATTATACCCAAATCCCTGAGTGTTAGTGTTTGTTGTGGTCCTAATCCAAAATCCTCGAAGCTTGTCCATCATTTATGCTCACCTACTCTGTCGTGCTCGTCCCTACCCTCTTGCTGGTGGGACTCGATATGTGAATAATTTGGCTGGGATTGGGTGGCCTCAGAATCATCATCTCTCTTATTTTCCTTTAAATCCCCTTCTCACTCTCCCTCATTAGGTGCAATATCACCGACATCTCCGACAAATTATGGATATGTTGGCGGGATGTTTCCTCTTTCATGTTGTTCATCACCTTCTTCAAGATCTTCCTCACTGATAGCCTCAAGGAATTCTCTCTTGTGCAACACTGGTTTCTCTTCCTCTACTATCTATTGTTCTACTGTGTCTGTGACAAATATTGTGTCCAAGTCTATCAGCCTGTAGTCTTCAAGCTTCCTTCTTATTTATTGCTCTCGGAGGTTTAACTTATAATAAACATAGACTAGTTTATGAAGCCTCTCCAAAGCGAGTCGATTCTTCCTAATAGTGTGCAACCATTAGAACGTACTCTAGGAGAGCAACTTGATTGCTATCTTCTTTAGGTGAGGTGCACACTACTATATATCTGCCACCATTTAGCTGGATTAAAATGCAAGCATTGTAAGTGCAAGAACAATTCATAAGAAGAAATATACTAATGAACAAAATATTAGTTAGGGGATAACCTGAATCCATCATAGTTCGAGAATTCCTAGCAAGTCTAGTTCTGAAGGATCCTATGGCATCCCTATATATAATAAGCTAAAACAAAATATTTCGTTTTAGTGCATTGTCCCTCACAAATATAACAACTCAATGAAGTTCTTACCCAAATATTAAATATTACCTCTTGTATTGCTGCTATCTGGTTTCAATGGCTTCTCTCCAGCCTGGCAATAATGTAAGCTTCCATAATCTTGTGGGGATGTTCAGGAGTCAAATAGAAAAAAATTTGGGTTGAAGTAGTAATCTAGAAAATACATAGATAGAGAAAAGTCATTTAAAATTTCATAAAAAAATAATTGAGAATTAAACATTCTAATGATATAAATATATATGTACCTGCATAATGAATTTGATGTCCAAATTTGGTGTTCCACTTTCTTTCTATAATCTCGATCACTTTACTAGCAAAACTACACTTCTCCCCAATAGCTGATTTGGCCCTCTCGATACCTTCGTAAAGGATGCCCATGATAGCTTTCTTGTCAGCATCCACTATTCTTAATACCGTGACCAAAGGGGCAGTGGCCTCTACGACACTGGAACATCGAGACCAAAACCTCCTATTTGAGACTCTGTTGTCCACTTTTAGCCCGGTACTGGACTTCGAGAGGCGATCATTTAACCACTCTTCACTGGCAAACAATCTCTTTAATGCACTTTCGATTCTCGAATGGAGCCCACAACCAAGTAATCTGTCGCAAAGCAGGTTATGGCAGGCCTAATTATCTCTTTTTTCTTAAACTGTTATCTGAACAAAAATAAAATTTTAGCATGGTTATATATAAATCTTGACACCAACCTTGCTTCTTATAGAGTCTCCTTCACAATTTTGATCTCATCGATCTCCTCTAATATAAGATCGATATTGTGTGCAGCACACAGGGTCCATACTAGATGCTTCCTCTTATCCATCAACTTGCTGCCCGCAGAAACACATGCTCGTGCATTGTCCGTAATAAACTAGACTATATGTTTATCTCCCACCTCCTCCACTATCTGATCATATAGTCGTACCAAGAAGTTTGCATCCTTCTTTATCCTTGATACGTCTTTGCTAGACAAAAAAGCTGTACCTTTTGGGGAATAGATCAAGAAGTTAAAAAACTCATTTTTGCTAACTTTATTCAACCAACCATCACTCATGAGAGTAATGTTTGTTCTTGACCAACTCTGTTTATATTCTTCAGTCCACTTTTTAACTTCATCCACCTCTTCATCCAAGATTGGCCCACTAAGCTCATATGTCATCGGGGGCTTTATCCCGAGCTCGGCTCTCTGGATTGCGCTGACCATAGGTGGGAAATATGGGCTATTGGCTGCATCAAATGAGATCCCTTTATCGTAGAACAATTTACCAATATGTCTGCCCAACACGTTCCTCATACCTGTCACCATGCCTTTGAGGGTCATCTGTTATGACTTAGGCTTTGAGAGAAATGGGTCTATACGACCATGACCTACAATATTGGCACTCCTAGATAAGCCAGAAACAATTTCTTCAATGTCTAATTCCTCTTGATACATATTGCCACCAACCCCTCTATACATATTTGAGCTGGGCCCATCATACATGCTCTAGTTGGGCCCGCCATGCATGTCAGAGCTAGGCCAACCATGCATAACCACCAGGCATTCTAAACCCGTGTTCCCTCTGGTATGTTTCTTGTTAACTCATTCTTGTGGCCATTTCCAAGTCATTATTATATTGCTCTTTTGGATCATTCCCGCTCTATGGCGTATATAAACCAGCTATCTCCTCATCAATCCTCTGCTTTGTAATTTTTTTACCTTTGCTAGCCTTGAAAAATGGCGTCATCTTCTTTCTTACATTACTAAGGATATTATTGCACGTAGAAACATCTCCCTTAACCCCTGACAAGTATTGCTTGAACCTATGTACCCTACTACTTTTCACTTTTGGCAGTAATTACAAATAATTTTGCTTTTTTGTTGGGATCAAGTTTGACCCCATGTTGCCATGCAGGGTCTTCCCGAGATCTTGTCATGGTTCAATTGTTTTAATATGTAAATGGTTAAAAATTAACTTGACAATTCAACATGAAAAATAACCACCATGTGTAGTGATAATATATAGCGGTAGTAGTTCATGAAGTTATATTTGTTGTTAATGCAAAATACTTCTATTGGCAAAAATAATTTAGTTCCTACTGGTAAAAATAATTTATTTATGCAACATTAGAGATAAAAATAGTTTATATCGGCCATTACAATAATATAGTCGTCCATAATGCCACTACACATACATTTGGCATAAAAAATATTTACAATGACATAGTCATTTACAATGCCACAAATAATATTTACAATAATATATGGGCACAATCCCAACTCAATTAAAATGATCACAAATAGTCGTACATCTCAATTACAAAAATACAAGATAATATAATAAAAAATGCAAGCTCCAAGCATGCCTACAACTCAATTATCAAGAATATATATACAATTTAAGTATCGACATACATTTTTTGGCATTAAAAATTTAATACTAAAATTGAAAAATACAAGATAATATATTTATCCTACATGCCACGATTTTTTACAATCATATTCATACAGTTAATACCAAGAATATTCATACATGCCACAAATAATATTTACAATGATATAGTCATTCAAGATAATATAATGATAAAATATTTATCAATCATATACATACATCTTATGCATTAAAATTAAAAAATACAGTTTTGCATTAAAAATTTAACATGTATTTTTTTTGCATCAATAATTTATCAACATGCAATTTGTTAACAATAAAAATTAAAAATACAGTTTAATTCGTCATGATAATCAAAACCTTGTCACGATTTTATCAATTTTTCAGAAAATCATGATTTCTCGAATAAATAGATCATCAATTTTTTTTAAAAAAAAATGCAGTTCTTCACAGACCCACCTGACATCAGTCATTCCAACTCGAAAATCCATCTCAAATTGAATACATGTTATTTATTAACACATTATTATCAAAAAATTGAATAAAATCGATTAAATGGGGGGAAAAAAAAAAAAAGCAGTTCTTCACAGACCCATCTGATATCAGTCATCCCATCTCAAAAATCAAGCTCAAATTGAATAAATTAGATCAAATTTAATATATTTGATGATAAATAACACTATAAGAAATGAAAACCCTATAAAATTAACACATTACTTGTAAATAATTGAGTAAAATCGATTGAATGGTGGAAAAAAAAGAAGCAGTTTTTCATAGGCATCAATCATTTTTTCCATAAAATCAAGCTCAAATTGAATACATGTGATGATAAATAACACTATAAGGAATCAAAACCCTATAAATTTAACACATTGTTTGCAAATAATTGAGTAATATCAATTGAATGGCGAAAAAAAAAAAAACGCAGTTCTTCACAAACATTAGTCATTTCTTCTCGAAAATCAACCTTAAATTGAATAAATCAGATCAAAATGAATACATTTGATGATAAACAACACTATAAGGAATCAAAACCCTATAATATTAACACATTAGTTGTAAAATATTGAATAAAATTGATAGAATGACCGAAAAAAATAAAAAAACACGGTTCTTACCTGTTTTTCCTGCACTCGTGGCTTCAAATTCAAATCTGAGATGTAATCGTCCAAAATACTCACAAAATATGAACAACAACTTATAAACAACACTTTTAAGATCAATAACCCCCAGATTTTACAAAAAATGATGTCCTATTTTGCTTGAAATCAGAGAAATGGCGGATCCCTAAAACTTGCGCTTTGTTCTTCACAGATCCAAATATTTGTGATCAAAACCGATGCTTCTACTACAATTTATTGACTGAAATGTCTGAAAAGATTAAAGTAAAGGTTGAAAGATTCGATTAAAAAGCTAAAAACGATGAAAAATAACAAAAAATCAATGATCTTGTGAATAACATTATTACACCTGTGTTTTCCTGTTGAGAATTGGTGACTCGGCGAGTTTACTTGGGAATCGCCCAGTTCTCTCTGGACACAAGCGATTCCCTGTATTTCAATGGAACCGGCATGGGGGTGTCGGTTCCCGAGTCGAACCGGGTGAGTCTGATTCTACTCGTCGAGTTTTCAATCACTGATTAAAACAATATAAACAATCAATAAACTCTATGCACTAAGTGGGTTTGAGTGGAATGATGCATTGCAACTCGTGTTCGCTACATAATAAGTTTCGGAGGATTATATTAAAGTAAGTTTATTTTGTATAAATTTATCTATTCTTGATTGTTTTATTCTTTTTTCGTAACTAAGTTTTAGAATTTTTATAATGAACAACTAATGCTATTATGATACACAGACAAACTCAGAAGCAAAACAATATAAAAATAAGCCTTTTACACAGTACGATCAATTGGCTGAGATATTCAAATGCAGATTGTAATATGCGTTTTGGTATGGAGTTCCAGACTCCTCACCTAAATTCATGCCACAATTACGTGATTTATATGATGAACCTGATGTTAATGAAATGGAGGAGGAAGTTTCTTAAAGTAGCTTGCAACCGGCTAGTACCATATCACCCACCTCTCACCATAAAAGGAAGAGTCACTTGGGTACTGGCCATTGAATTGCAAATGCATATAAGTTAATAAACACCAACTGTGATCAATAGAAGATGATGCAAGCTACTAAAGAAGATTGTTCTTATGACACTTGCTTAGAGGAGTTGCAAGAGTTATAAGAATTTCCTGCAGTCGAGATGGTGGAACTAGTAGAAATTTTGAAGGAGGAAAATAATAGAGTTGCATTTAAGAAACTACAAGGATTAATTCGTGGGGCTTGGTCATGCTAAAAAATTAGTGAATATTTAACCTAGTTGTTATTTTCTAGGCAACATGAACATAGTATTCTAGACACCATTTCAAATTTTATTTATAGTGATTTTGTAATTAGTTGGATTTGAGATTTGTTTATTACATTTATAATTGTTTTGCTAGAAATATTTGAAGTTATTCTTGTTTTGTCCTCCTAAATATTACAATGACATAATTAGATTATTGATATTTTCTTATTTTGATGTGATAAATAGTTAATAACGAATAAAATTATATTATAGAAATATGAAGTTGTAAATTTGGAATGCTGCAAGAAGGTCCCATGTTTATGAGATGATTTATTGATTAAGGTGTACTTAAGTCAGAATTAATAAATTGTACCCATGGACTTCGAATCTAAAGAAGAAAGGCAACATGACACAATGGTAGTGGTTGTTGTTGCTGCCGCATAGTACTATATAACATATTTTAAAAAGATTCATTATCGAGCATTTGGCCTTCAAGGCGCTAAATATATGTTGGAGTTACTAAATAAACATCATGTCCATTGTAAGGAGAATCTTTGTATGGAGCAACACGTCCTTAAGAATCTTTGTAATACCTTACGAAGGGAAAATATCATTTAAGATTCTAAGTATATTAGTATCATGGAAGAAGTGGGAATGTGCTATGTGTACATTAGCACCTCGCTACATCTGCATATCATCAACAAATACTACTCTAGAGATCTGTTATAGTGACATTTACTTCCCCTTCTTCAAGGTACAATTCATATAACATTTATTTCATAATTATAACTATTATCATTAGTACCTCACCAAAATTTTATCTTACGAATGATTGTATCGAAGCAATTGATGGAACTCACATCCTTGTGATAATTGATCCTGAGAACCAAACCCCATGTCCCAATAAAAAATGGTTTCCTTCCTAAAATGTTATGGCAGCATGTTCATTCAATTGTTTATTCACATATGTTTATGCAAGGTGGGAGGGAGCTGTTGCTGATTCTAGTGTTCTCCAATCAGCTTTACAATATGGCTTCCATATTCCCCATTGTACTTCTGACTCATGACTTCATTAATAATACTTTTGTAAATATGCCACTGATCATTTAGATCTTTTCAAATAAGCTAGGTAAATACTACCTACGTGATGCATGTTATACGAATATCCCAAATTTTATTACCCCATAGTGTAGAGTTCATTAGCATCTTAACGAATATGGGCGTGGAAAAAATGCTCTAAAGACTTCATGGAGTTATTCAATTTGAGACATTCTTCTTTAAGAAATGCTATAGAGTGTACTTAAAAAACACTTTACTATGCTTTCAGGGCTAACTACATACCTAATTAAAAAACAAGTCAAGTTAGTTAGTCAAGTTAGTTATAGTAATGGGTTTCTTACATAATTTTATTGGTATACATTCTGGAGGTGATGACTGGCTCTATGAGGAATATGACAAGGAAAATCAAAATTGGGTACATCGATCAGAGGATTTTGAAAAGGAAAATGACCGTAATCTTATTTATACAAGTAATCCACGTGATGCAGGCAGTCGATTGCGAAACAACATTGCACACGATATGTGGGTTGGCTAATTATTATAACAAAATGAACTAGTTTGTTGGTTGGTTGATGATATTATTTTGGGTCATATAAGTTATATATTTTTTATACATGGGATTATGTATATATTTTTTTAAATAACTTCTTTACTATTAGCTTAGTTTGGGATCATGTCTCTATATTGATTTTCTTAATGAAGCAAGTTTCTTATATGGAATACAATAAACTTTCAATTCAAAACAAATGATCTCCCTCTATTCCTCTCGTGGAATTTTAATATCTTACGCATGATAAAGGTTGGATGTCACTGATGATCTCCCTCTCGTTCTCTCCATTGTATTGTACTTCTTTAAATTATTGGTTTTTATGCATATTTTTATGAGGAGTGCCTATCTTTAATAGTGAGGAAAAATACAAGTTTGTTACAAATCAAATATGGACTTAATAAAAAAATTCAATATCTTGTGATTTTGTCTTAATTTAAAAAAATTCTAAAAATAATGGTAGGCGCTTAAATATACTCAAAAAGACATATTAGGATTAGTAATAAGATTATGTACGTTGCACGTAGAACATAATATTTTACTGATGAAGGATTAAGATCACTTAACCCTTGAGTCAACAAAATGGTAACTATCCATTGTGACATACATGCCTATCATCCTATTCACTTCTTTGTCTACTACAACCCATGAAGTTTCTCTCAAAATTGTTTCGATGGTCGGATGGCTCACATAATCCTTATGTTTTAAGAAAGATATTATATGATTCATATGAACATATCAAACATTTGTGGCCTATGAGCTCAATTGGTTATTGTCATACTGCTAATATGAAGGTCACAATCAAAGATTGCAGGTTGAAGACGCATGACCCAAGTTCCACAACTAATTTTGTGGAAGGACCTCCTGGCTCAAGGATTAGGGCAATTAAACTACAATGTAACACCAAAAGATTCCAATCCCACGACTCAAACACCTAAAAAAGAACACATCAGATATACAAAACCAAAAAGTAAAGCATGACGGTAAGAAGCACGTGCTATTAAGAGCATTGACTATTAAATGAAATCATAATTTGTTAGGTACGAAAATAGGAAAAAAAATAATGCACTTAGTTATGAACATTTACTCTCTATAGCGCAAAGCAAATAGCAGATCTTTCAATTCTGTAGTCCTAAAAAAAAACCAAATTTTTGCCAAATTTGAACTCAAACATATCACTTTTGAGCCTTGATCTAATGCCATTATTTTCTTTTCTATAGCTTACACTCTATGAATTTTCTCCCTTAAAATATTTCCTAGGCTTACGAATACCTTTATACCCTTCAATTTATAAAAAGGTAGATAATTTATTAGGAAATTATCACAAATATACTTAAATTTTCGTCTATTTAGAAAAAAATTCTCAACTTTCATAAATCTAGCCTATGCCATTTTTCTTCAATTTTGGGCTTTTTTTTACCAAAATAACATTCACGGTAGTGTATTACCGTGAAGCACAATTACAGTACTTTAAGTATCGTAAAAGCTAACCCAGTAAAAAAACCATATTATTATATGTCATTTTAAGTACGGTAAAACTTCAATTTTTGGTTTTTTTTAATCAAAATAACCTTCACAGTAGTCGTATTATCGTGAAGCACAATTACAGTACTTTAACTACCATAAAAAATAACCCAGTAAAAAACCCATGTTATTATATGGCATTTTAAGTACTGTAAAACTAACCATGTTATATGGCTCGAAATTCAATAAACCATTTTCTCCTTCTGTTTATATTTATATCTTTTATCTCTCTAATTCTTTTTATGTTTATCTCTTTTTTCTCTCTAATTCTTTTTATGTTTAACTCTTCTTTCTCCCTCTAATTCTTTTTAATATTCATCTCTTATTTCTTTCTCTAATTTTTTTGTCTCTTCTTTCTCTGTCTCTCTCTAAGTTTTTTCTCTCTCTACTTACTTCATCAACTCAACAAACGTGATTCCAACGCACGTGATACAAATCTAACTCCGTCTAATTTTTATAAGAGATAGAGTTGAAGGAAGTTTTTATAGGGGAGGGTAAGGTACTAACAGGTTGTTATACAAATCTCCTTGGAGAGAGAAAGAGAATTAGAGAGACAATAGATTTAGAGAGAAATAAGAGATAAAAAAGAATTAGAGAGAGAAAAACGAGATAAATCTTAAAAAGAATTAGAAAAAAAAAGAAGAGATAAACATAAAAAGAATTAGAGATAAAAGATATAAATATAAACAAGAAGAAAAAGATGTACTACATTTCTATTTTACAGTACTTAAAATGCTATACAATACTTAAAATGCTGTAGAACATGGGTTAGTTTTAACAGTACTTAAAATGCCGTATAACATGCAAAAGGGTGTGGGCGAGGTTTATAAAAGTTGAGGTTTTTTTTCAAAATAGACGAAAATTAAAATATATTTATGATAATTTCCCTAATTTATTCTATATGTAATTCATTAGAACTCACATATAGAACTCATACTTTGCACCAGTGATTTAAGAAACAGATCGATGCCCTGGATCGAGCACCCCAAAATTCCATTCAGATCGGTGAATCGGTGTTTCAAATCGGGAATTAGCCGAATCGGTCGGATTCAGCCTTAAGAAAAAAATTCAAAAAAATATTAAAAATCATTATAAATGTTTTTTTTTTAGGAATCTAATAAGAAATAAGGGTATTAAATTAATAAATTTTATTTTTTTGCATCAATATGAGAATATTGAGATGTTATTTCCCTGTACGAAGATTCTCATCAAACATTTATTAAAACCTAACTAAATACAATATTATACATTAAAATTAGAATTATTGGTTTGTATTTTATTATTTTATCATCATTTTACTATACAAATAAGAATAAATTTGAAATTTGTCTTATAATATCATCTAATTTAAAATTTTAATTTACAACTATAACAAAAAAAAATACAATGCATAATTTATAATGTAAATAAATTAATAAATAAAATATAAGATTTGATTATCATTGTAATTAGTAAAATTATTAATTACAATATTATAATAAACGTGATTCAAAAAACAAGGGTATGACCCTCACAAATAAATAAATCTAATGTACAATAATTAGTGCTAATACATTAATAATTTACAACTATAATAACAAATAATACATTGTATAATTTATTAAATAAATAAATAAAGTATAATATTTATCATTGTAATTAGTATAATTATTAATTACAATATTATAATAAACATGATTCAAAAAACAAGGGTATGACCCTCACAAATAAATAAATCTAATGTATAATAATTAGTGCTGATAGAAATATAGAATTTAGAAACATAAATTTGTATTTATATTCTAACAAATTGATAAAAATAAATAAATAAATTCATATTTACAATGTGGGATAATTGATAAAGCAACTTGTTCGAAAGTTGTATGAGCTAATGTTATTTTCTCTATTAAAATATCTTATAAACTAGTATTTTTTTATAATATTCAATAAACCAGTATTAGTATTATTTTTTGTTTTTTTTTAAGATCCTATGAGCTAGTACAACAATTTCATATAATTATGCTAGTAGCAAATCAAACAATTTACTGTAGAAATCAAACAGTTTACTGTAGCAAATTGGTAGCTTTGGAATTTTTTTCAAAATTGAGGGCTCATGTTGCCCACATTTTGAAAAAAGTGTGAGCAGCTAGTATTTTTTTTAACTGTTCAATAGATTAGTATTAGTAATATTTTTTTCTTTTTAATGTCCTATGAGCTAGTACTATTTTTTTTAATCCCTATTAACTTATATTTTAATATCAATCATACAATGGAATAATGCCTAAGATCCTAATAATATTAGTCAATTCAAACATTAAATAGGTATTCCATTGCAAATAGATATTCCCATAGAAAATGATGTGGAAGATGGACTATGATAGTTGTTCCATATCGAAGAGACGTGGAAAGAAAATGGGCTATAAAAGAAATTGCCTCAATATCTACACAAGTCAAATTGACCATCACAAATAAATAAATCTATAACAATTTGTGTGAACAAAAATATAAAAATTAGAAATATAAATTTACAATTATATTTTAATAAAATTAAAAAATAAATAAATAAATTCATATTTGCAATATGGGGTAATTGATAAAGCAACTTAAAAATATTTTTCTCTCTTAAAATATCTCATAAACTAATATTTTTTTAATATTCATATTTTTTGCTTTTCTTAATATATTATGAGCTAGTACTATTTTTTTAATCCTAATTAGCTAATAGCATGATATTAATCATATAATAAAATAATCCCATGAGATAATAATCTAATAGTATTAGTCTCTTTATTTTAGTTTTTGGGTAAATAAATTTAAATTTTTTTTGTGAAAGATAGGGGTGGTTGGCCCTATCACGCAATCATTATTTTTAATAATTTTCTTTCTTTTTTTATCATATAATTTAATATCGGGCGCATACTTCTTATATTGACAGTCCACCCATGCCCTAATAGTATTAATCTATACGTTAATGCAACAACGTTGGGTTGGGCTATGAGAATTGTCCCATCTTGAAGAGATGTGGAACGAAAGAAGGAGTTAGAAAACGGGTGGTTGGCCCTATTACCCAATCATTATTTTTAATAATTTTCTTTCTTTTTTTATCATATAATTTAATGTCGGGCGTACACTTCTTATATTGACAATCCACCTATCCCCTAATAGTCTTAATCTATACGTTAATACAACAACGTTGGGTTGGGCTATAAGAATTGTCCAATCTTGAAGAGACGTTAATGCAACAACGTGGAGTTGGGCTATAAGAATTGTCCCATCTTGAAGAGATGTGGAACTAAAGGAGTTAGAAAACGGGTGGGAGATGTGGAACTAAAGGAGTTAGAAAACGGGTGGTTGGCTCTATGACCCAAGGAGCCAAGGCAAATGTAAATAAGGAAAATCCGGGACGGCCAAATCGCCCAATGCTGAATCGAATCACGGATTTTTGAAACACTGGTTGTGCCCCAAAGAGCCAAGGCAAATGTAAATAAGGAATGGCGACTTGGGAGAAACGGCCAAAGACTTGATGAGATCCATGAGGGTGAAATAAAGAATTCATGAGACGTTATTGGCCCCTTCGCCACACGCCGTGTTATTGGAAACAACCAAGGGGACACGTCCTCGGTATAAATCAAGACAACAGTTTATTAAACTTAAGCCATCATAAAACTATCATGTAAATCCTCTTTTCTTTCATGAACTGTATAATATATTGCCTATTTAACAACATTAACAACCACTATATTTTATTTGGCGTGTATATCATGCACCGGCTAGAGCATATGGTTGATTAACTCTTTCAGGAAAAAGAGCTAAATCAGAGGCTTTCTATTATGAAATTTTGAGATCCACCTAAAACTCACTAGATGATTATTCAAAGAAATAATTTTGAGTTAGCATTATATTTATAAGGCACATACAGAGTTTTTTCTTTTCTGAGATTGGCTGCTAAGTTGAACGGATGACATTCTCAAATTCGAGGTCCTAAAACAACTTCTAGCTTCGGTTTTAACCCATGGAGAAAATGGACTGTATGCTCCCCCAGGAGCATAAAAGGCATTTTACTTCCCTACCCATGAATTCAAATAAGCATGGCGACTCTTTTTTCTATTGCCTTTTTCCATATATATATATATATATATATATAGAGAGAGAGAGAGAGGTAGAGATGAGGTTGAAGATATAGCGCATCTCTCCTCACTTACACAGTTAAATGGATACAATTTGGTTTCTAGGAAGCACAGCCCAAGCACTAGCAGCCTCGCTACTGGTGACGTGGGTCTTAATCAGAATTCTCCTCCATGGCGCTGCCACCAAAGGGAAATTGCTGCCCGAGCCACCGGGGTGGCCGGTTATTGGCCACCTCCACCTGCTCATGGGCGACAAGCCCCTTCTTCATCGCGTGCTTGCATCGCTCGCCGATCGCCACAGACTAATCATGAAGTTGCAAATGGGCCAAAAGTCGACACTGGTGGTGAGTGATGCGGACATAGCGAGGGAGTGCCTCACCATACACGACCGTGCCTTCGCCTCTCGCCCCATGATGGCTGCGGGTAGGATTCTTGGTTTCGACTACACCGCGATTGCTTGGGCCCTCTACGGCCCCTTGTGGCGGGACCTGCGCAAGGTCTGCACACTGGAGCTGCTATCAACTCGTTGTCTTGAGACGCTCAGCCATGTCCGGGACGGAGAGACTGCGAATTGCATAAAGAGATTATATAGTGTGTGGGAAGCAAGAAAGGAGGAGGGGCAAAAGGTGCAAGTGGGCATCAGGGTGCACATGGTGGATATGGTACTGGATGGTTGGGGGAAGGAGCAGTTTGAGGCTGGGTCCTGAAGAGGAGGTTATGGAGTTCAAGGAATTGGTGGAGGAGTCGTTCTATGTGAGTGGCTTGCCGAACTTGGGTGACGTAATGCCGGTGTTGGGGTGGATCGATCTACCGGGCTCCCAACGAGCTATGAAGAAGTGAGGGAGAAGATGAATATCATTTCTCAATTTTGGTTCGACGAGCGGCGACAGGTGAGGCAAGGAGTGGATGTAGATCGTGAGAAGGCTACGGATTTCTTGGATGTGATGTTGTCCTTGTCGGATGACCCACAGATCGCTTCGCTCTCTGCATCCACTCCCCACAGGAGGGATATCATAATCAAGGCCACACTTCTGGTCAGTCTTCTCCTTTTAACCTTGTGTATGCCATGAATTTGTGGTGTAAAACATGTCCTTGTAAAATTCGAATCATGGCCGTTGATTGGGGTTCGATCGCCATTTTGATGACCCAAATGACAAGGGTTGGAGCCACGGTCGATGGCTTGAATTCGATGTTTCATGGTTGGAGTTCAATTGAGCTCACTGTATTGTCTGGTTGGTTGTAAGGTGATCGTATTTGCTGCAACGAACACATCTGCAATGACTCTGGAATGGGCTCTGGCTTCTCTATTGAGCAATCCGGAGGCCATGAGGAAAGTTAAAGAGGAGCATGACACGAAGATCGGAAAGGAAAGAAGGGTGGAGGAGGCTGACATAGCCAACCTCCCCTACCTACAAGCGATCATCAAGGACACACTGCGGCTGTACCCTCCCGGCCCACTCCTTGTCCCACATGAATCCATAGAGGATTGTGTGGTGGCCGGGTTCCATATGCCTGCCGGCACACGACTGCTTATGAATGCATGGAAGATACAGAGGGACCCAAGGTGGTGGCAGCAGCCCCTCAAATTTGAGCTGGAGAGGTTTATAGGGAGCGAGGTGGATGTGAAGGGGCAACATTTTCAGCTCTTACCATTCGGGGCCGGCCGGCGAGCATGTCCCGGCATGTCCCGCGCCCTCTCGGTGGTGCATTTGGCCCTGGCCCGCCTCCTCCATAGCTTTGATTGGCACCTCCCTCTTGGTTGCTCTTCACTTGACATGACCGAGGTCGTTGGTCTCACCACCCCAAGGGCCTCCCCTTTGGAAGCTCTCATGGAGCCCCGTCTCCCCCTTGAGTTACTGTGTAAGAGTTGAACACCTCAATGCTTGTTGGTCTCATAGAAGCCATCCGCTTCCTTAGTGCTTAGTAACTTAGAGACTATTAACTCATCTAGTTGAGAAGTCAATAATCTGCGGATTAGAATTTCAAGGGAATTTCTCGTGATTCCTCATTGTCAAATCTACATGCATGTCACCTCCTCTATCTCTTTTGTATGCTTGAGTTACCCCTAAATGCCAATTTTGTGGCTTGTATAAGGCTGAGTCTCTAAACAATAAATTCAGGTGCACTTTCAAACAGTGTTAAAAGATGTCATTTTAATATCAAAAATCTTTATGAGTCTAAAAATTTATTTTCATCTCCAACGATAATATAAAATTGAGAAAATTACATATCTATCTATTATAGGTTCAGTTATTATCAAAATACCAAATAATTTATGTTATTACTGGAATGTCCGTTTTTTCACTTCATAACGAATTTTTTAAAAAAAAAGACTTTTTTACCCTTTTTAGTTTTTGAACAACCGAAAATGGCTGGATTTTCGGTTGTTCAAAAATCGAAAATAAGCTAATCTTAGTTCTTGAACAAACGAAAATAACGGGGCTCTTTTAAGCTTCTGACATACGCACTTCTATTTTCAGTTGTTCAACATCCGAAATTAAGAATGCAAATTCCAAGCTTCTATCCTGCAAATTCCAAGCTTCTGTCCTATTTTCAGATGTTGAACAATAAAAAATAGGACTACATATTCCAGCAACCTTCTGGAATATGCAGTCCTATTTTCGGTTGTTCAACAACCGAAAATAAAAATGCAAATTCCAAGCTTTTGCCTATTTTCGATTGTTCAACAACCGAAAAGAAAAATGCAAATTCCAAGCTTCTGCCTATTTTCGGTTGTTCAAAAACCGAAAAAGGGTAAAAATTTATTTTTTTAAAATTTTTGTTATGAAGTGAGAAAAACGGACATTCCAGTAATAACGAAAACTATTTGGTATTTTGGTAATAACAGAAACTACAATGCATATAAACATAATTTTCCTTATAAAATTTAAAGCTTTAAAAATGATGTAGATCAAGCAGGTCTATAAACATTTTAAAATCTTTAAAATTGATTGTCTAGATAATGTATTATAATTTCTAAAACTTGAAGTTCCTTTTTTTTTACATTCATGTATCTCAAGGCTAAGATGATTGGATTTGAGTTTCGACATCAAAACAACTTCTTCTATAAATTTTGAGGTGTGCCTTAGTTTGCGGTTTTAGGGCTTCAACCTATATAAATTTTTTCCATGTTAATATGGTGCTGAATTATACAACACAACTAGTGTATATCTTGGCATGAACTTTCAGGTAAGGGTTATCGTTAAGGAAACACATGATCTACACCCACCTTTATTTTATTTATTTTTTCATAATTTTTCTATGAGCATTATATGAGACCTATTAAAAATGCACGAAAGCACATGCTCTACACCCACCTTTATTTTGAGGTATGGCATCCGTCGTCCCTAAACCATGTTCCTCATGACTTTACATCCACAATTGCACTAAGAGATATGTTCTATATATATAAGGGAAATCTTTCTATGCTTCCCTTACATCATAAAAGTTCTATCATCCACCACCTTTTTAACCATTGATTTAAAATAGAGGGCTGACATCATTCACTCAAGTAGTCACAAAATGGAGGGCACGGGATCAACCGATAATCCATTTGAAATAAGTCTGTAGTAGAGAGAGAGAGAGAGAGTAGTCCATTTTTAACGAAAGAGAGTCAAAGAAAGCACAGGAGAAGAAGGGGAAAGTGAAGGGAACCCATTTTTAGGTTTTGAGATAGAGAAAGAGAAAGCACGGGAGAAGATGGGGAAAGTGCAAGGAACCTTTTTTTAGGTTTTGAGATAGAGAAAAAGAAAGCAAAGAGAAGAAGGGGAAAGTGCAAGGAGCCCATTTTTAGGTTTAGAGATAGAGATAGAGAAAGAGAAAGCACTAGAGAAGAAAGAGAAAGTGCAGGGAAGAGGAGAGCAAGTGCAAAGCCCTAAAGAGAGAGAGAAACCCATTTAGGCACCCAGATCTTCCTACCTATGGGACGGATTCCAAAGAGAGAGAGAGAGACTAAATCCACCGCTCGAGGAGAGGGAGAAACACATGTAAGATGGTCTATTCCTCTGAAAAATTCCTCCACTTTTTTTTTTTTTGACTCTAATTAATAAGTTTTATCTCTCTCTCTCTTTTCTTCATTGTATCAAATGATTGTTTCACGATTGTGTGCATTTTTTGCATTTTAATGGCAGTATTGTGATTGCTTTATTGGCAAGGATTAATTGCTAATATGCTTGACTACTACCACAAGCTTCTACGAGATGATCCATAAATCAGTGAGAGAGATTAGGACAGAGACATGTTTAGTTTGCTATTAACTGATTGAGGCATGGCTGTCTTTCTAGCAAATTAGTATTTATTTGCGGTGGCTTGAGAGAAAATTTAGAAGACTTTTCGATGAATTCTATTTCTTAAGAGAATTAATGAATATGGGACGTTTTGTTGCCGTTGCTAATAGTTGTAATGTTATCCATGTACTTTGTTTCTGTTTAATTTTCATTTTTTTTAATTGATGCAATGATAGATTGTGATAGGGCAACTTCAAATGAATTTTTTATTTTTTGTGGCCATCGTTTTTGTCGCTTGTACATTCATTGAAATTAATTTTTTGCTGTTTTTTCTTCTATTTGTAATTGTTTTGTGCTAAAATATCCATTAATGGAATAAGAGTGGAAATTGGCTTGACTCCTTAAGTGGTATTTGGACTTTTTACTGTAAATGTTAAAGTAAAATCTTCGTATGTCGAACTTCCATTTTGTTTTCTTTTGACAGTTTTTTTCTCAAAAATCTTGTTACAAAAGTTGCAAGAATAGTTCTAATTTGGCTAAAATAAGCAATAAAAGTACGTTCCCCACAATATAATAAAATTATCCTTTCATTTTTTAACTTTAAGAACATTGTGAATAGAACGTTCAAGATAGTGATTATGAATTATTATGCTGCAAAAATTTGTTCTCCAATAATTCAAGTTTTGTTTGTGTATTGAGATTTTGATCAAGGTGTATGTACCTATGTATTGTCTTTGATTTAAGAGTTTGCATAAGGGACAGTACCCTATCTCCTATATTTGCATAAGGACAAGTGCGACATATTCTTATCATCATCTAACTAATTTAGTTGTTATTTCGTAATTCATATTTTTATCATATTATTAAATATATTTTTTCTTTTAATGTTCTTACATCGTCTACAATGAGTACTTATTATGCTAGTGAATTTCATTTCAAAGGAAAAAGATGTTTCATACCGATGAATCCACTCAAGCCTTGTCAAAATGGAAGCTTGATCTACGACAGATAGAGCTTATCAGAAAGACTGTCTTGGGCTCATTGATGGACATAGGGGTCTTCAAAATCGATGGCAAGTTGTTGAAGGCCTTCACAAAAACATGGTGTTTGCAACAAATACCTCCCACCTAAACGTTGAGGAGAGGGGTCCAACGTTATATGACATATGACGGATATTGCATATACTTGTTACAGGCGAGCCCGTTATGGGTATCAGGGCAGAAAATGATGGGGAGTTCATTAAAAGGTATCTGGGTGATTGCCCCCAAAGAGAAAAAATTGATGCAAATTAGCCATACTTAGTTGTGTATTTCATTACATATTTAGTTTTGTGTTATATATTCAATCAAATTTATACAATCTTGTTTGTCATGTAATTATACAAATATTGTTGTAATTGTAGCAACACACCTGTATAGGGATGTTAGAAGTTGTACTTGAAAATGAAGAGGATTCCAGGAGTTATGTTGTCGCGGCCCATGAATTGTTAGTAACACACTAGATGCAAGAGAGGAGAGTGAAAGTGAAGAGGATGGTGAGGAGGATAGTGAAAGCAAAGAGGAAGGTGAGGAGGATGGTGAGAAGGATAATTAAAGGAGACAAAGTCCAGAGAATACCAATATCACGGTCTTGCTATGCCTGAGGAACCCAGATGGGAACTTCCACCAAGGGTGAAGGGGAAGGTTGTACTTAGATAGGGGCCTCTTACATATTTGTAATTTAACCTCTTGTAGTTGGATATGTACAAACTCAGTTTTGCAAGCATATTTTGATGTAATACCTTGCCCTCAAACTCTATGTATGTGTAACATCTATTTAAGAAAGTAACCATTCTCAAATGAATTCTATTTCTCACATTTTGTCCTTTTCCTGATGAATTGGGAGTAGAGACAATGTCTTTTCCTGGTAAGTTCTATTTAAGATAGGACCTTAAATACACACTAATTTTTTGTGGGAATTATGGATTGCAATTCAAGTTCTTCAAACTTTGTTCCCAGGGAATTTTCTTTCGATTCAGGCTTGATGTTTCCTTATGATTCAGGGAATTTGGTCTAGGTAGTGAAAATGTTAAAATGGGCAATCAATGGTAATTTTAATTACTTCTCATGGTACTAGAAGCAAAATAGGGTAATTTTCTGAGAGCATGTATGCTCCTGTCTTGATATCTACTGCTTGCCCGATACTATCTGGTGTATGAATTTGGGGGAATTAGAAATGGCATTTCTAACTTACATAAATTGGAAACGAAGGCTATCTCCATGCCCATACTATCTGGTGTATGAATTTGGTGTACTATTATTTAAAAGTTAAGGAGTACTATTGGAAGCGCAAACCATCCATAGAGTTCGTAGGGGGAGAGAGAGAGAGAAACAAACACACACACACACCCAAAGAGTGAGAAAGAGAGTAAGATAGCTAGGTCATGGGATAGTGCGAGAGATCTACATATTGTTTGCAACATATGGAAGCTATACATAAATTTTATTTCGAAGCTATACAAAAATTTTATTTGCATTATCAATTTGCAAAATGGAAAGCTGTACAAAAATTTCATTTTGAAGCTAATCAATATGCACTTTGAAATTGCAAAATGGAAAGCTATTACAAAAAATTTATTTGCAGCACCCAAAGAGCATGCACTTTGAAACTATACAAAATTCTACTTGCAACAGGAATTTGCAACATATGGAAGCTATACAAAAATTCCATTTCGAAGCTCCATTCCAAGATAAAGTCTTCTCCACTAGCATTAGGGTTGCAAAAAATTTCAAATATGATGAGCTTGATTGTTGAGCATTGGGCTTGCAAAAAATTTCTAAGATGATGAGCTTGATTGTTGAGCATTGGGCTTGCAAAAAATTTCTAAGATGATGAGCTTGTTTGTTGAGCATTGGGCTTGCAAAAAATTTCTAAGATGATGAGTTGTTTCGCTCAGCGAATGGTGTACATAGCGAAGTCTACATATTGTTTCGCTCAGCTTCAGGCGCCATTATGGGAATTTCCATATCGGACCTGCATAAGTTGCAAAACAGTGATTAGTTGATGCATTATTTCAAATTCACAAGACAATATTAAAGTATAACAACATTAAATTTTACTTGTAAGCATAATTATTAATTTTACTCGTGAGTTCTAAAAGTTGGACAAGTTCGTCTATCATGCCCTACATTTTAGCAAATAGAATACTTCCTCGTGCTTGTCTTCTCCTCCCATGGTGCTTTCTTTCTTATAGTGTCAGGCCGCCCTTTTGTTCGAGTACATTGTGATTCAAGTATAAAGATGTTTGTGTTAGTCCATGGTGTGTAACTATGACTAGGCATGACATTCTTTATATTGCTACCTTGATTCGAACAAGTTGCCTCTTCTTCATACTCCAATCTCTTCCTCTCCACTTTGTCATTACACTCCATAAGAATATTTTTTGTAAATTCCAAGAGTCTTTCACTATCTGATCCGTTTGAGACAACTTTAAAGGTGACTCTACTTAAATCATCGTAACGAGCAGTTTGAGACTCCTTATTGTCAGCATTAATTTAAACATCATCGCCATCTGATACCATCCCTTTGTTCCCTTCCTTACTCCATCTTTTCATGACGTAGTGCTCAGGGATGAGCATAACATTATTATAATAGAAAACCTTTAAGACATGTGCACAAAGAATACCATCATGTTCATACAAGCAACATGTGCAAGTTGCTGTAATTTATGATTCATTGAATATCACTTTATATTGTGGTCGATTGACATCATATTTATACACCCTATATGTGGTATTTGGTCCCTCAACTTCTATAGACTCTGCAACCATAGGAGGTATCTTTTGAATTTCCTCAACAAACTTCCTAAATACACCATGGGTGTACAACTTAACAGCTTGTTTTTCATAGCGGAATGTCGTTCTTATCATTAGAATACCTTCAGTGCCCTTGAATTCTATCATATTTTCTTTCTCATATAGATAGTCAATTGCTTTCTAGCACCGTTTTGCAAATCCTGAAAAATTGGTGTGTAAATTTACATATTGTTTAATAAAACTATTCATAGATTCACTTCGTTGACTAGACTGTGCACTAGCAAGAAATGTATTCGTCATGTACACATCAACCCACTGAGAATGACATCCATATGTTATGTTCAACCATTAATTCCCCCCAAGCTCATATTTTTGGAGCACTCTGGACCAACGATCCTCAAAATAGTTAATTGTCTCATTATAATCAGTAGTGATTTTATACAGCTCATGTAAGAACTTTGGGTGCTTCCGCTCAACATGCCCCAATTTTTCTTGAAACTTTCGTGAAATACACCATCTACATAATTGATGACGTGCATTTGGAAGAACTTCTTTAATTGCAGCAGCCATGACTGCGTCTTGATCAGTAATGATGCAACCCGGCTATCAACCCTACATAGCTTCTAGCCAATACCCAAATAGCCAACTAAAAGACTATGTTGTCTCATGCTTAAATAGTGCACAACCAAAGACTATGTTGTTTCTGTGGTGGTTTGCTCCAATAATGGGGGCAAAAAGTATGTGATATGTATTTGTCTTATATATTGTATAAAAATAACTACATTGCCAAAGTACTCATATGATATCCTTGATCACGAGTCAATCCATAGTCAATTACAGACTTAACCTACTTCATCAAATTGTATTTTATAAAAAAAACATGGGTTCGCCTCAACACGTTCACAAAAGTAGGTCAAAAGAGCCTCCCCATCCCTCCCTCTAACACTCGCCTTCCTACAGGTGCTATGGATAAACTTTTCGACATCTATGTGAGTGAAGCTTAGAGCATTGAACTCATTCATATGTTCTGTTAAAAATTACATAATTTTATGTACACCAACCTTGCTGAAGACATCGCTTTAACCAAGTTCATGGTAGCTGTTGGGATGCGTCAATGTGATCTCAAATGATGTACCTTTAATGGCGATGTAAACTTGTGGGAGTGCTCCTCAACAAATTTCGTTACAACTCATTTTCTCTCTTTCATCCTGTGCACCCTTAAAATTGCTTGGCATCATTCCCTTGTTATTGGTCGATGATGAGTTTTCTTGTATACTTTGGATCACGTTTGGCTTCTTTTGAGCAAACATAATCTCGCATCCTCAAATTATTGTCATTGTCCTTCCTTGGCCTCTCAAGACGAATGCTAAAGCCTTTTCGTTAAACATATGTATTGTAAAATTGATACGCAACATCATCACATTCAAAGTTCATTCCTACAAATAAGTCCTTTGATGCCCACTATTATCTTAGTGATCACAAAACAATGGGACCTCATTGTCCTCACCATCCTCAGTTGCTATGACATTATCATAACTTACATCCATAAAATTGGTTTTCTAGAAATCATCCTGGTCCATCTTATAGGATGAATCAAGTGTACGAGTGCCTCAATGGGTATGTAAGCCTTAATAGGCTCCATGTTGGCAACAATGTCACCACTTGAGCACCCTTCTCCATGATGTCCATAACTTTTAATAAGTAATACCTAAACATAAGTAATTAACACAAATTCATTTCTATATTACATAGACACAAAATTTAAGTATAAGCAAGAATTTCAAAATCTAGCAGAACAATAAATAAAAAATACTAACTAGAAATTGAGTTATAAATTGATAGCAAAACAACTAAAAAATTTAAAATTCACTACAACAAATCACACAATAAGAGAGGTAGAGATAGAGAAGGAGAGCTCGAAATTAAGTTTCTTAAGATACAATCCATACAAAATAAAACAAAAATCACTAAAAAAAAAGATTTTTTTGAGGAATGCCATAAATCCTTACCAATAAAACAAGAGCAATGATCTTATGAGACCCTCCCATGCCCATGTGTATAGGACCCCAAATGATCACCATTAAATTTGTTACAGATATCTAGAAAAAGTCAAATCCCATACTTATGTAATAACTTTTCTAGAGATCTGTACCAAATTTAATGGTGATCCTTTGGGGTCCTACACGCATGGGTGTGGAAGGGTCTCATAGGATCATTACTCATAAAAAAAAGTACATCCTTATTCAAATCTTTTAATTCTTTTATTTCATATTAACATCCCGAAATAAAATTTTCAGGCCAAATTGGCAAACAACACTCATAAAAACCTACAAAAACCTCAAAACCTCAAGAAAACAAACAATAGATTAAAAAAATTGAGAAAAAAAAACTTTGAAACAGTAAATAGAGAACAAATGAGACAACCAATGCATTTTTTTTTCAAAATTGGTAGAATTCCTAGAAAAGTTGTCTAAGTTTCCTCTCAAGCCACCACAAATAAGCACCAATTTGCTAGAAAGACAATACATGCCTCAATATGTTAATAGCAGACTCAACATGTCTCTATCCTAATCTCTCTCGCTAATTTATGGATCATCTCATAGAAGCTCATGGTAGTAGTCAAGCATATTAGCCACTAATTCGTACCAATAAATCACTCACAATACTGGCATTAAAATGCAAAAAATGTACACAATCGTCAAAGCAATCCTTTGATACAATGAAGGAAAGAGAGAGAGATAAAACCTATTAATCCGAGTCCAAAAAAAAATAGTGGAGGAATTTTTCAGAGGAATAGACCATCTTACATGTGTTTCTCCCTCTCCTCGAGTGGTGGATTTAGTCTCTCTCTCTCTCTGGAATCCATCCCACAGGTGGGAAGATCTAGGTGCCTAAATGGATTTCTCTCTCTCTCTTTTAGTGCTCTGCACTTTTTCTCCTCTTCCCTGCACTTTCCCCTTCTTCTCCAGTGCTTTCTCTTTCTCTATCGCTAAACCTAAAAATGGGCTCCCTGCACTTTCCCCTTCTTCTCTCATGCTTTCTTTTACTCTATTTCAAAACCTAAAAATGGGTTCCCTACACTTTCATCTTCTTCTCCCATGCTTTCTCTTTTTCTCTCTCAAAACCTAAAAATGGGTTCCCTGTACTTTCCCCTTCTTCTCTCGTGCTTTCTCTCTCTCTCTCCTAAAACTGGCTTCTCTCTCTCTCTCTCTCTCTCTCTCTCTCTCTCTCTACTACAGACTTATTTCAAATGGGTTACCGGTTGATCCCGTATCCCCCATTTTGAGACAACTTGAGTGAATAAATGTCAGCCCTCCACTTTAAATAAATGGATAAAAATGTGGGGAATGAGAGAACTTCTATGTTCTAGGGGAAGCATAGAAAGCTTTCCCTACATATAAAGCACCACATGCCTTGGAGCCCATGTGGGGAAATATAGTGCATAGGCTCAGGTCGGATTGTTATATCAAATAAATTTATATAGGAAAATGGTTTGATAGGAATGTACTCATGAAAAATTGTAATTCAAGTATTGGAAAACCTTTATGTCGATAATCTCGACTTGAATATTATGGTTGTGAAAATAATAATGATTTCAAACTCTAAAAAATAGTGCATATTTTAACAAATTATCTAGACCGCCTTTTTTGCCCAAAAAATAAGTGTTCAAAGATCCACAAGATCTATACGATTTTTTTAGTTTCAAATTTTATTGTCGGTTTTGGAAATTGATTTTAGAGCCATCATAGAGATTTTTTAGCCAAAAATGCTTTTCAGACAAGGATTTAAGGTGAGGCCTTATTTAGTTTTCATAGAGCCTAAGCCTTATAGGACTTCATCCATTTATATACTCACTATATTTAGATGGCATACATACAAAAGAGTCCACATCCAAACTCCTAGAAGTGTATGGTACTAGGATAAAACCCTATGTAGGAGCACTACAAAGATGCGCAATTTTGCAGATATCTGCTCCTCAGTGTAACCATCGACCTCCGAAAAATAAAAAATAAAAATAAAAATGCTAAATAGCTGTTTTCAATGAAGAAATACATGGTTAGTGTCATCCTGCGAGACCGCGCTTTAAGGGAAGCTTTCCCTACTTTATCTCTCTATGGAATGCTTTAAGGGACGTCGGAACCAAAGGTAAGCGCAATGTATGTTATTTTGCTTTTTCCAAAACAAGCTATGCTCTTTACCTAAAGGAAAACGTTTATATAAGGACGAGATTCTAAACAATCAAATTAAGATGCGCCACAAATATTTACTAGCAGAGGTTGTCTGGATGCATGTTTGGATGCACAAAAATCTTCAAATCGAGGAACAAAGAAAAGATAGGTTCAAGTCTTGAAAATAATGCATCTTGTAACACATTTTTTGGAATGTCAATTTTTAAGATTATGAACTGTTCATCGATATGCTTGATCTACACTGTTATCTGAAGCTTTAGATTTTATAATTAGAGATGAAATAAATTTTCAGGCCATCACAAAGATTTCCCATACTGAAATAATATCTTTCTGGAGTATTTCAAGTTGCATCTTACTTTGATTGTTTAGGACCTCATTGTACAAATCCCACCCATTATCAAAACCACCATATAATTCTATGAAGTTATAAAAGGAGGGCAAGCTTTCTATGCTTCCCCTATAGCATAAAACATATATGCTTCCCCTTATCCAACTGTTCATTCTGAATGGAGGGCTAAGATTGCCTCAATCACAATGTCGCGTCTCTACACTATTTTATTTTTAATTTTTTTTTATAAACTATTTTGACACCAAATTTTGTACGTCTAATCCTCTGTTAAACTAGCACTAGTAAAAAATATAAAAAAAAATATTTCCAATAAAATAAAATGACAAAATACCCCTGAAAGATTCAAGGGGTATTTTGGTCATTATATTTTATTGAAAAATTATTTTTAATATTTTTTATAGGTGGGCCCCAATGAGAAGATGACATGTACCGAATTTCATATTCATACAATTTGTATAAAAAAAAACTACAAATAAAATACTTTGCGACATCGATTCTAAGATCAAACGGTGAGTGACTCTCTTGATCAAAATTAGACTACTAGATGGTAGGAGGAGGATAGTTCTTCTACGATGTAGAAGAAGTATAGAAACCTTTCCCTTAGAAGGATGGGTTTTCTATGAGTCAGCCGACACATATGTACACGTGCGGCTTCCCGAGGAATTACCGAAAGAAATAATAATTTGTGCAATAGAGAGATTGATAACAACAATGGAAATACGCTATGTCGATATCGTAAGGACTCTCTTGACAACACGTGGCTTACCCTTAAATTTTGACCTAATATTTGTACACAACATCACGAGAGAGCACATGAACGGATGAGTGGAGAGTTAGTAAGGCTGGCGTAAGATACATAACTTTTATATGTTGCTCTAAAATTAATTTTCATTATCGACAATAAATTTTGAAACTAAAAAAATAGCACAAATCATACGGATATGTGAACATTTATTTTTAAGGTAAAATCAGTGTTTTAAAAATCGGCGAGTCACAACGGACTCGCCCCAGCTGACATGGGAATCGGTCACTGCGTATCGATTCTTGTGTAATACACAGGAATCGCCCGGTTCTGAGTCGACGTGGGAATCGGTCACCCTATATCGATTCTTGTGTAATACCGGGAATCGCCTGGTTTCGAGTCGACACGGGAATCGGTCACCCCATTTCGATTCTTGTGTAATACACAGGAATCGCCCGTTCTAGAGGAGAATCGCCGATTTTAAACTGTAAATCGTTCATTTGACTACATAAATTGCTATTCTAAGCGAACTATGTATCGATTCTTGTGTAATACTGGGCAACTATGTGTCAATTCTTGTGTAATACACAAGAATCGTTCGGTTCTAAAGGAGAATCGTGATTTTGAACTGTAAATCGTTCCTATGACTACATAAATTGTGATTCTAAGAAGACCATGACGTCACAACGTCCATAAATCGCAATTCTAAGCGGACTATGACGTCACAACATCGACGAGTGGATGAGGATAATTTGATAATTTAGTTTATAATTTAGTCAATTCTTGTGTAATACCGGGAATCGCCCAGTTTATTTTGAATCGTAAATCGTTCATATGACAACATAAATCGCGATTCTGTAAATCATTCATATTACTACATAAATCGTGATTCTAAGCGGACTATGACGTCGCGATTCTAAGTGGACTATGACGTCACAACATCCATAAATCGTAATTCTAAGCGGACTATGATGTCACAATGTCGACGAGTGGATGAGGATATTTTGATAATTTAGTTTATAATTTAGTCGATTCTTGTGTAATACTGGGAATTGAAAAGGGTAGGGGTATTGAAAAGGTATTTATAGTTTTCAAAGTTTGTCTAATTCTTTGATGTGGGATTTGAGCTGAGTGATATAACGTTGAAACGTTATTCACTATAAATATTATTATACAAAGTTATTCAACAACTTGTGATGGGGTGTTGTGGGTATCATTTACGGTTCTTCCTAAGATGTTTCAAGGTCAAACCTTAGGTTCCTAGGATGTTCCAAGGTCTAACCTTGGGGATGCTTTGGCAGCATCATTTTCTTATTTTCTTGTAAAGAGATTGAACCTTGGGGATGCTTTGGCAACATCATTTTCTTATTTTCTTGTAAAAAAATAAGAAGTAATACAACAAGTACAAAACAAGAAAATACAACATCTTCTTCTTTTTTCTTATTAAAAAAAGAAGAAGGTAATACAAGTATTTTTTGTCAAAAAAATAAAAAGTATTTTTTAATATAACAAGAATTTTTAATACAATATAGGAATAAATGATCTAATTATAATGATCCATTTAATAGTTTTTCATGAGTTATGTCGTGGCCTTTACTTATCTTGATAGGGCTGTAGCCCTATCAAACCATTTTCTCTGTGATATTGTAAGCACTGTTTTGACAACACGTGGCTGACCTTTTGATTATGACCTAATAGATGAGAGACCACGTGATCGGGTGAGTGGAGAGAAGTAAAGGTAGTTATGGCGGATAATCATTCAAAGAAAAATCAAGCGTTGAAATTGGCCGTGGTTTAAAAAAGGATTGGGGCACCCCAAAAATCCATATGGATTGGTTAATCGGTGGTTTGAATTGGGAATTGTTTGGATTTGACAATAAAAAAATCAAAAAAAATTATTAAAAATCATTATAAATGTTGTTTTTTAGGAATCCAATAAGAAATGAGGTACTACATTATTAACTTTCATTTTTTTTCATCAATATGCGAATATTGGGATGTTATTTCCTTGTATGAATGTATTATGTTAACTATTAAATTTACATCACACAAAAGAAAATCATAGAATTATCATGGATGTATATAATCATACATGGGCTATAATAAAAAATAGATTAAATCGATGAAAAAATGACTACCAAAATAACAAATTGACGACAAATCCTAATCCACTAAAAAAAACTCAAATTATTACAATCTAACTAACTATAATCCAAAATTATTACAACCTAACTATACTATTATATACTGAAATTGAAATTGTTGGTTTATATTTTATAATTATTTTACTATACAAATAATAGCAAATCCAAAATATCTTATAATATCATCTAATTTAAAATATATTATTGATAACTGTAAAAAAGAAAAGTACATTACATCATTTATATTACAAATAAATTAATAAATAAAATACAAGATTTGGTTATCAATGTAGAAATTATTAGAATGCGTACCAATTTTTAAAATAACACTTTAATTTTTCAAAAATCTAATTTTTTAGGTTTTTAGAAAAAATTTGGTGGAAGATATTGTTAGTAGGGAGAGAGAGATTTGTTATTAGAGAGGGAGATTCTAGAATAAAATACTTGTTATATTACATTTTATTTATTTTTTGTCTAAGTTTTTAGGTTCCTAGAACAAATTTAGTGGAAAAGATTGTTAGTAGAGAGAGAGAGAGACTTGTTAGTAGAGAGAGAGAGATATTCTAGAATAAAATACTTGTTGTATTATCTTTTATTTATTTTTTTAACAATAACTACTTATTGTATTATTTCTTCTTTTTTGACACGAAAATTAAAAAGACAGTGCTACCTATTTTATTTTATTTTATTTTTTTGTATAAGAAAAAAAAGAAGACGGTACTGCCTAGGTAACTTTTTTTCTTTTTTTTTTTACTTAAGAGAAACTTTTATTTTATATTATTTTTTGTACAAGGGCAATTTTTTTTATTTTGACAAGGACAACTTTTATTTTATTTTTTGTACAAAAAAATAGAAAGAGATTGTCAGTAGAGAGAGAGAGAGAGAAAGAGATTTGCTAGTAGAGAGAGAGATTCTAGAGTAAAATACTTCCTTTATTACCTTTTATTTATTTTTTGACAATAAATACTTGTTGCATTACTCTCTATTTTTTTGACAAGAAAAATAAGAAGACGGTGCTACCCATTTTATTTTATTTTTTGACAAGAACAATAGGAAGACAATGCTGCCAAGGTAACTCTTTTCCTTTTTTTTTTACAAGGGTAACTTTTATTTTATTTTATTTATTTTTGACAAGGGCAACTTTTTTTTTATTTTATTTTTTGACAAGGGCTACATTTTTGTATTTTATTTTTTGACAAGGGCAACTTTTTTTTTTGACAAGGGCAACTTTTTTTTTATTTTTTTGTTATTTTTTAAGATGGTGCTGCCCAAGTTCAAACTAGGAACCTTTGAGCACAAGAGGGACGTGATAACTAATACACCACAACAACACTTGTTGTTTTACTTTTTATAATAAAAGAGTATATTGTATTACCTTTTCAAGCTTAAGTACCACGCTCAAATCCCACATCAAAAATATGAAAGAAGTTTGATATTAATAAAAGCTTCCTCGGTACAATTGCTCATCGCATGCATGAAAAGCGTGATCAAGCATGAGGCTTACAAAGGTACGCGTGGCGATGCTTTGTACAATGCCATAATTACCCTATTTTTTTAAAAAAAAATTACAAAAATGGCCTCAAATTAAAAAATTGAAAAAATGGCCTCAAACATGACGATGTCATAATCTTCCGTCAAAATCGCCCAACTCGCCCCGTTTCTTTCTAAACATGGGCACCTGATCGGTTTCTTTCTAAATTCGATCGGTTTCCTGTCTCGATTCCTTTCTAAACACGGGCGCCCGATCAATCATCCAACTCGCCTGGTTCCTTTCTAAACACGGGTGCCCCTTCTCTAAACACGGGCGGTTTCTTGTCAAAATCGCCCAATTCGCCGGGTTCCGCCAACTCGCCCGGTTCCTTTCTAAACACGGGCGCCCGATCGGTTCCTTTCTAAACATGGGCGGTTTCCTATTTTGAGTTAGAATCGGCATGGACTCGGGCAATTCAAAAAATTACAAAAATGCCCTCAAACATAGCCACGTCAGAATCCTCTGTCAAAATCGTCCCACTAGCCTGGTTCCTCTCTAAACATCGGCGGTTCCTATTTTGAGCTAGAATCGACACGGGATGGTCGATTCCTGTGTTGAATCATCCGAGTTCGTGCTGGCTCGACGATTTTTAAATCACTGCTTTGCACAACTCAACCAAGACAGGCAAAAATCAACCACATATCACTGTTTGGAGAAGATTAGAGAAAACCTCTAATGAGACACTTACCTCATTCTCAGAAATATTAGAGGAAACCTCTACTACAAAAGTTAAGATAAATATTAAAAAAAAAACTTCTACTGATAATTTCTTGAAGGAAAAAGTTTATATAAGGTTGCAATCATACCTCTACAGCTACATATGCGTCTCAAAATCCATCGGAATATATAGTTTTAATGTTAAAAAACCCTTTGATTGACCATATCGACATCGAGATTTATGACCATGAAAAATACAAAGATTTTAAGTCTCTGAAATAGTGCATTTTACAACATATTATCTACACCGTCCATTTTCAATATTTTCATATGTTTATAGATTTACTTGATTTTAACCATTTTTTAAATTTAAAATTTTATAATTAGATATAAAAATAAAATTTGAGATAATCCTAAGAACATTTTATATCAAAATTATATACCAAGATAAAATTTGAAGATGCACCTTACCTCTACAGCTACGGATGCATCCGTATGCCAATTGCACCCTTTCTTGAAAGCCATTGCCCACTAAAACTGATAAGCATCAATGGAAGCCAACGCTTTCACAAAATAATAAAGGCTTCATGCTTCAGCCTGAGACTAAACTTTGAGGAAGAGCACAGATACTAATAAAAAAAAGAAGAGAAAACGAAGAATGGCGCAATAAAAAAAAGAAACAATAGAAAACAAAGAATGGCGCAAAAAGATAAGTGAAAGCAAATCGCTGATTTTATAAGGTTATCACATGGTTAAGAATACTCACGTATATCCCTCTCTCCATATCCCCTCTTAATATATATTCCTTTCTCATTATCTTTTTAAGAAGGATATCTCAAAAATAAATTCTCTCTAAATCATCTCTCACACGTGTTTATCACATGTGCCTCTTTCTTCGTAATGACTTAGAGAGATTGAAAAGATATCCCCTAGGGCCCGTTTGAATGGGAGGAAATTAGGAATCTTAGGTATTTGAAATCCAAAAGAATCTATAGATTTTCAATATCAAGGATTTTTATCATGGATTCCTCAAATCTCTTGTTTGGATAAACTATATAAAATTCACGGATTCCTCGCAATCACTTCCATGTCCATTGTTTGGTAACAAAACTTGATAAAATATATCTCCCTAAAGTTTTTGGGGAATGATTTAATGCAACGGTTGTATAGTAGTATAATGCAACCATCTTCAAAAACTATGTTGGAGACATTTATCGGACACAAAATTTTAAATGTACACTCTTTTCATTTTGAAGAACAATCACAAAAAATAAAATTTTGAAAACATGCTCTAGAAAGTTTTCATTCTTGCCCAATTAATATAAGCCGACCATTTTATTAAGATGGTTAGATATAAGCCTCAAAAGGATTTTTTTATTTCCAAAAATTTATATAGCATTATCATCATTAGATTAATAATGCTAAAAAATACAAAAATGATTTTGAATTTGTTAAGGCCTATGTCTTGAAATTCACCAAATGGATGGTCGAGATTCTTTGTTGGATGGGTACTAATTTTGACCATATCGAGGGTGCAAATTGAATCTTTTTTTGTATGATTGATTATGAGGATGAAGAGAATGTGTGTGCAAAATTTGGGATCATATAAACGCCAATTTTTTTGGTTTTATAGAGGTATAGTTGCATTATACTACTATACAACCGTTGCATTAGATCATTTTCCAAAATTTTTATATACTTTCTCTCTATAAAACTCAAAATTTGGGATAATATATCAATAAAATTTTTGAGATAATATGGTTTCTCTTTTTAAAATTTAATATACTTTACATCCAAAATTTAAAATTTGAAATTGTCTATCTAAAAATTTTGAGATAAAATTTTCTCTCTCTAAAATTTTTAGGTGCTTTACTCTCTCTAAATTTTAATATAGTTTCTATTTTAAAAATTTTGAAATACTCTCTTTTTAAAACCTAAACTTAGATAGTTCCCCTCTTCAATAATTTTGAGATAGGTTTTCTCTCCAATTTTATGTAGTTTGTCTCTCTAAAATATGATATAGTTTTCTCTCAAATTTTAAGATACTTTCTCTTTCCAAAAGCTAAAATTTGAGATAATTTCTCTTCTAAAACTTTTGTGATAGTTTCTTTTCTAAATTTTTTTATGAACTATTTTTTTCTAAAATTTGATGCAGTTATTCTCTTAAATTTTAATATGCTTTCTCTCTCTGAAACTTCAAGTTTGAGAGAGTTTATCTATCTAAAATTTTGAAATAGCATAGTATCTCTCTAAAATTTGATATACTTTCTCTCTCTAAAGTTTAAAATTTGAGATACTTTCTCTCTCTAAAACTTAAATTTTGAGATAGATTCTCTCTCTAAATTTTTTTAACGATAGTTTCTCTCTCTAAAAATTTCATGTAAATAGTTTCTCTCTAAAATTTAAAGATATTTTCTCTCTTTAAAGCATAAAATTTTCTCTCCAAAATTTTTGAGATAGTTTCTATCTCTAAATGTTTTTAGGTAGTTTCTCTCTCTAAATTTGATATAATTTCTATATGTAAAATTTTAATATTTTTTCTCTCACTAAAATTCAAAATTTGAAATAGTTTCTCTCTAAGACTCAAAATTCGAGATAGTTTATCTCTCCCAAAAGACAAGATGTTTCTTTCTCTAAAAAATGAGATGTTTCTCTAATTTTTTTTCGTAGTTTCTCTTTTTAAAATTTATAATAGTTTATATCTAAAATTTTAAGAATACTTTCTCTCTCTACAATTTTAAGAATAATATCTCTCTAAAACTTAAGACTTGATATAGTTTGTCTCTCTAAAATTTGTTGAGATAGTTTCTATCTCTAAAAATTTGTAGGTACTCTCTCTAAAATTTGATATAGTTTCTCGCTCTAAAAATTAAAATATGATATTGTTTCTCTCTCTAAATTTTTGAAATAGCTTCTCTCTCTAAAAATTTACATATGGTTTCTCTCTCTAAAATATGATAGTTTCTCTCTAGAACTTAAAAGTTGAGATATTTTCTCTCTCTAAAATTTTAAGATAGTTTATCTCTCTAAAAAATTTTGATACTTTCTCTCTCTAAAATTTTAACATACTTTCTCTCTATATAACTTTAACATACTTTCTCTCTATATAATTTTAATACACTTTCTCTCTCTAAAAGTTAAAAATTGAGATAGTTTCTTTCTCTAAAATTTTGAGATAGTTCATCTTCTAAAAAAAAATGGGTACTTTCTCTCTTTAAAATTTTAACATACTTTCTCTTACTAAATTAACATACTTTCTCTCTCTAAAAGTAAAAATTTGAATTTTGAGATAGTTTTTTTTAAAAAAAAATTTAGGTACTTTCTCGTTTTAAAATTTTCATATCTACTAAATGCTCCTTAAGTTTCAGGTCGAGGGAGCTTATGAGTGAAATCCTTATAAATGCAAAAAAACAGGTTTTGGTGTGGAAATGAAATCATGGAAAACTAAGTCTTATTTCCATGATTTTATTTTTCCTGATTTTAAATATTCTCGTCAATGAGCAATCCAAATGGTGGATTTTGACAATATCCTAGATATTAGGAATCCATGCCTTAAAATCCATATACCCAAACAGGCTGTAACAATCCTAAACTTTCAAAAAAAAAAAAAAAAAAAAAAAAAAAAAACTAATTAATACATGATAATTCGTTTGAACATGATGGTCCTTAGGGACCATCGTTACTTTTAAAAGCTTTGTGTTTCTTGCTCTTGCCACGTCCACTAAAGGACGCGGGCTTTAGGTGCTTAAAGCATAAACTAATGCTCACACCTGTAACGTAATAAAAGCTTTAGGTGTTTAAAGCGTAAACTAACGCTCACACCTGTAACGTAACGAAAGAATAAAATAATATATTAGTAGAATTTAAATTCAGAGAGGTGAAGACTCCTACTTTAGAAAACTTATGAGATTTTTCTCTCTGGTCGAAACATAGTGAACTCCTCTCTTGAGCCGAATTTTTATCGGAAGCTCCCTCTCAAATATTTGTGAGTAAGTGACATCATCTTCCTGAAAAATAGTCTGTTTTTAATAAATAGTGATATTTCCGTCCAGGATCTTTATTTTATAAGTTTTGTGTGTAAGTGACTTCATTGTCTCGAAAAATAATCTATTCTTTTAAAAATGAAATGAAATAATTATTTCTGCTTATTATCATGAATTTTAGGCGCGATAAATTTTATGCACACGTGACCTCATTATCTTGAAAAATAATCTTTTGAATAAAAATTGTGATATTTTATCTATGTTAGAAATTTTAAATGCTATAAATTCTTAGAGAAATAAATTTATTTATTTTTCTTGTCTATTGTTAGAAAATTTTAGATACTATCAAATTATTAGAAATAAATGTGATATTTCTGCTTTTAGTAAAATTGTGAGATTTCTTTCTACTGTTTTCAAATATTTAGACATTGTAAATTTCATGTGCAAATGACTGCCTAATTAGCATTTGATTAAAGCATTGTTATGAAATGTTTATTTGTAAATTAACATCCCATAAATTGTGATAATTCCGTATTTTTTAATTTCTATAAGAGTTTTTTTTTTTCTATACATATTAAATTGGCAATTATGCTAGAATGCCTTTACAAACTGCTACCTTTCTAAATTTGAGCCCAAAATATTTGATTGGTTATTTTTGAAATGTTATAGAGAGTGACTGTTATTAATGGTTTAAGTGAAATTCATATTAATGATTTCAGTGATATGTTGAGTACATGATATTCCTGCTTTCGAATATTTAAAGAGATTTAGAAATAATTTAAGTATGCAAGTGGACTCATCCGGTTCGTCGGTGAGGTATAAGTGGACCTATTTGGGACGCCGGTAGGGATTAAGTGGACTCATCCGGTACGCCGGTGAGGTATAAGTGGACCTGCAGGTATTAAGTAGACCTATCTGGGACGCCGATAGGGATTAAGTGGACCCATCAAGACGCTGATGGCGTATATAGGTGACCTATTTGGGACGCCAGTAGGGTA
>NW_006497560.1:2619055-2642176 GCF_000471905.2 Amborella trichopoda | reverse complement strand
GAGGGGGGGGGGGGGTGGTGTGTGTCAAATCATCAAAGTTGAGTTTATTAAGGATATTTAGATGATTTTGGATGAGCTTGGCATTGGCCTTGTTAGCATTTGGGTTGTAAATTTTTTTGAACATAATAGTTCTAGATGTATTATTTTGAACCTTTTAACTTTGTATAAAAGTAAGACAGTTATTGCAGTATACAAGAGAGTTATTGCAGTATACAAAAAATGCTGCCCCTGAGGGGCAGGTCATGGCCAGCAGCGAGCTGGATCCAATTATGCTTCCATGAGACTCGAATATGCCTGCAAATGTCGAAAATCTAGTAAAAAATTACAAATCCAGTGGAAACTTACAGTGAGTCTCCAAGGCGGACTATTCAGTCGAATAAAAATTTAAAAAGGAAAATCAAGCGGGATCCAGTCCCAAGACATTCAACTATGGCTTGGCCCGTGCCTCATGAAATTGAATTGAGTTGGGCTTGGGCACGTGCCTCAAAGATATCAATCAACTGGCCTTGCTCAAATGCTTATGGTGCCTGGTCCAGGCTGACCCTGAACGGTCTTGAACCCAACCCCAGCCAGGGATAGGTTTTCATTGTTTTTTTGTTTTTCCAATTTCTTGACTTTCTTTTCTTTCCCATGGTGTTTTGGTTTCCCTTATTGGGGTTTGGTATGGGTGGGATGCTCCTATAGTTGGACGTTTTAATCGTAGTGTAAACAAAGGAAGATCGATGTTGCATTCTCTTCTATTGTGTACATGTTACTTCGCTTTTGGGGCTACGACTATGGTATTTTGACCAGGCAAATAAACATATCGTATCATTTGCTAGTCAATATTGAAATAAAATGATTCCTTGAACTTGGTTTACATGGCAAATATGAGCTTTGCTTGTGCCTAAACTTTTTAATCAGCACAGAACCAATACAAGCTGATAGAAAATAAAAAGAAGGGTCAGCTATCCAGGGAAAAAAAGGGAAGAAATTGGAGATGCCCAGATGTAGATACACATATGACATGGATGTGGAAATCTGGGGAATCAGACTTATCATTTCTTGAAATCTCGGACACAGATATGGATTCGGATACAAGTATCCTATCTAACACTCCAATAAAGTTTACTATACCTTGTAAAGCATATACATTCATCTAATCCTACATAATACTCTTAACATACTGCGTAATATCATCTCTCTCTCTCTCTCTATCTGTGTGTAGTGTGTGTATGTGTGCGCGACGCTCGTGCATGTACGTGTGTATGGATGGCGCCGGTGCGTGTGTGCATGTGTGTGTGTGTATATGTGTATGTGTATGTGTGTGTGTAGTTAGCATAACCATAATATTATCCAGTATCAATATTGATGTTGACATGATAGGATGCTGGTATGTGAAGCGTAGACAAGTATTGGTGCTTTGCATATCATTTGCAAGAGCTGGACTTTCGTGGGGCAGGTTGAGAAGATATTGTGTGCTGAAGTTTATAATGCATATATAACCTGAATTTTCTATCTTTTCCTTATTGATAGTTCTGTTGTCTTTGCATTCAAACTTCTGCCTTTCTTCCCTGATTCTATATGCATTCCACTGACTATAAGTAAATTTTTACTCTACAGAATTCCATGGAATGGGCAAGAAAATGTGTTAATTGACAGGTAAATCTCTGCTGCATTTCATTCTTCACAAAGCTCAGCCTCTGGATTCTGGTGATATCTTATTCCGTTTCTGCTTGCATCACAGATTTGATGGACGTGCACTTCTTGATTTTATTCGAGAACCTGATTCAAGAGGGTTCCGAGTCCAAGAAAAGACAGAGGAAGAAGAAGAACTGGAAGAGTTTGTTAATTTTGAGCGTTACCGGGATTTAATTAAGCATCGCCGGAAAGGATGTCGGTACTTTTTGATTTTTATCCTATATTCTCTTCTTTATAACATGTTTCTTTTCTGTGTTACATATAATGAAGACACTAAGAGCTTTGTGTTTCCAATATATCCAATTGCTGCACTGAGGACTACTTTTAATTGATCGTTTTCTGACAGTTACTGATGAGGAGGGTTTGCAACATGTTGATCATGAGCTGGAAGCAAGGCTCTCTGCACCTTTTGCATTTGACAGGTTGGATGTGCACCTGTATGGCTATATTGTTCTTTTGAGGCATTTTGAATTTAATAGGTCATGCTCACATTTTTTTTTTTGTGTGGATAGGTCGTACTTTTTTTAAAATTTTTTTGGTTAGGTTATGTACACGTTTTGGTTTTTGGGGTAAAGCTTAGTAGGATTGCGTGTGGGTAGTACTTATTTGTGGTTCATGATACATGGATTTTGGTTTGATACCTTGAAGATTTTGGCAAGCCCTAATTGCTTCGTTATTTCTTTGTCCACACTTATGAGAGGCATGTGGTAAGATGCACATCATAAATGTCTAAGGTTTGAATTATTTCTTTACATACAGAAAGCTCGATTTGAAAGGAGTGATGACTGCATACATTCTACTATAGCTTTGGTTGGGTGGCTCACAAGTCAGTTGTCTACTTGTGTGACCACAGTGAAAACCATATGATTTTCATTGCACATTGGGGTTCATGTCGTTTGAAGGAGGCTTGTAGATTTTATCAAGTTATCATTTGTGGGTCATTCTAGTAATATACATCGCTTGGATTTATTTATATTGCTTTAGTCAGAACAATATCTTATGTAGAACTTAAGTGGGTTGCGTTGTAAGTGTATTTGCAGAAGAAAGATCAATGTGCATCAATGAATATAATAGTGTGACTTGCTGTTTGGAGGACTCTTGCCTCACCTAAATTTGGTTGACTGGTGATGTAGGGTTAAAGATGTAGATTAGGTGTACTTTTTGCATAATGTGAAGCGATTAATTTATATTGCTTCAGTCTGGACAATACCTTATGTAGAACTTAAGTGGGTAGCGTTGTAAATGCATTTGTAGGAGAAAGATCAATGTGCAGCAACAAACATAATAGTGTGACTTGCTGTTTGGAGGACTCTTCCCTCCCCGAAGTTTGGTTGACTGGTGATGTAGGGTTAAAGCTAAAGATTAGGTGTACTTTTTGCATTCAATGATATAACTGTCGAGATGTTTAGGTTAGGAGCTTCCTACAATTGCATGCCAAGTAAGACGTCATGCTACTGCACCTTAGGAGATAAAATTGTTATCTATCTTCCACATTGCAATATCTTGACTTTGAACCTCTCTTCATGTTAGACCAACTTATTTTTGCAATCTGTACAATTATTGGCTGGGGGGTCCCCATTAACTGCCATCATACTGGTTTCCCCTTCCAAAGGATATCTACATACACATGCACGACAGTAGTATATGCAGGAAAAAGCTACCATTAGGTTGTAATCTAAAATTAATAGCAACTTCAGTTATGCTTCCAGCCCTTCCATCATGATCGGGTGGTTGAGAGTGCATGTTACTATTTGTTTTTATTTTATTTTATTTATTTTTTATTTTTTACGAATCAGGTTGAGTTGAAATTTTGTGTGTATCATTGTCAGGAACCAAAATAGTCTGACAACGTCCTAGGGGTACTTTGGTTATTTATTTTGTTAGGATGTTCTTTTATATATTTTTATTGGTGCACTGAAATGAACTGCCCATGTCCTCAATTTCAGCTCAATCTGATTTGTCAAAAAATAAAAACTAAAGTTCAAACAGTAGTTTGCACTCTCAAGCTTTGATCGAGATCGTACTACTGGGATCATAACCACAGTCACTATTCATTTTAGGTAACAAGCTAATTGTAGCTTTTTCCACACATACACACACACACATATAAATACATATATCAACCTACCATCTAGTGGCAAGCTAACTTCTACAATAATTTCAGTTAGGCTTCCCACCATTGGATCTCGATCAGACGGATGGGTAGTGCATAACACCTTTTTAATTTTTATTACTTCTTTTTTAAATTGTGTTGACGTGAAGTTTAGGGCATTTACAGTTATCATGAGGCCCCACCCATTGAAAATGAAAAAATAATTCCAATAAAATAAAATGACCAAAATACCTTTCAACTTGCAATGGTTTTTTTGGTCATTGTATTGTATCAGGATTATTATTTTATTTGTTGTTGTATTTTAATTGGAATTATTTTTTTTTTGTTTTTAACATATGCACCCCATTGAGAAATATACACGGCCCAAATAAATTCAAACACGAAAAACACTCTTAAGCCTTTTGATCAAGATCCAACACCTTTGAGGCTCATGGAAGTTGCTATTCATTGTTGTCCACCTTCACATTGCCCTCCTCCGTGCCCAAGCTTTCCTTCCTACATCTAGGGTCTACACAGATAATTCACCCATCTGTCTTCCCATAAGAGCATTCTCCCAATATGACTTGCATTAAGCTATCCCATACTAGACCTATGTTGCTTGGACAATGGGAAGAACAGGATTCAGCAACTAGTGTTACATGGACAATGGGACACGTTTTTGTCTGACACCTGTCACCTTTCTGCAGGGTCACTCAAGCCTAGAAACTCAATACACGGGTGACACGTTTGTACAAGTTTTTAATATAAAATATCATATATGCAAAATATAAAGGTTTAAAAACACAAAAAGCATTGTAATAAAAAAATCACATTATGAAGTCGTTGGCAGCTAGTCTAGTTCCTAGGCCATCTTTTACCTTTAATAAGCTTTTTTTAATATATTATGATTTTTTTTTGTCAAGAGGCTTTCTTGTACTAACATCCTAATCGTTGGGTTTGTTTCTGTTTTTTTCTCTGTTCCCCTTGCCGCTTTTTCCCTCAAGCTAGTTAAATGCCGAGTGGACTATCTGATATCTAGGGAGATGGTAACATTGTGTGCAAACCCAAAGTGATTCTATATCATTCCTATTTAGTGATTTTTATTTTTCCCTTTTTTCTATTTACCTACTTTATTGCAACAAATCAACTCCAGCCATGACCACTTCTTTCATGGGAATGTGAAATAATAACAGATACCCCTTAAAACATAATATAAATTTTGATTGCAAAGAACTGTTAGAAAATAGGGAGGAAGAAGGCTTACTTGAATTTGTAGTTATGCACACAAAAGAGCTCAATTCAACACAATTTCTTCACTCAACTTGTACAAAAACATAGTACATGTATATATAAACCACTTAGGAGCTTTCTAGACTCTTTCTACACCATTTTAGCGATGTTTTCTCTCTCATAATTCACAACCTATATGCTTGGACGAAATTACAAGATTATTCAAGAAAATTCTAGACTTCACTCATTCCCAATTCAAAATTGCATGCAGTGCATGCTTTGGACTCCTCTCTCTCAATCTTAGGACTCTGTTCTCTCAATTTTGGAATTCCTCTCTCTCAATTTTGGAATTGTGACTTTGGAACTCTACACATTCTTTTACATCATTCCAAAAATTACTCTTAACATAACTTTCCCAAAATGTACCTTATATTTAAATCTAATATCCAAAATACCCTTGAACAAGCTTATTTTTAACATCCCCCCTTGAGCTTGATTTTCCAACTTGGTTACTTCTAGCATAACTTTCAATTTTTGAAACAATTCATGCTTGAGAGGTTTTGTAAAAATGTCGGCAACTTGATCTTGCATCTTTGTATAAACAAGTTCAACCTTCTTCTCTTTCACTTGGTCTCGAATGAAATGGAACTGTGTATCAATGTGCTTGCTTCTCTCATGAAACACCGGGTTCTTTGCCAATGCAATTGCTGACTTGTTATCTACATGGATTTTGGTGGGAGTCTCTTGAGGCTTTAAAAGTTCTTTAAGAAGATTCCGTAGCCACAATGCATGACAAGTACTTGATGTGGCGGCTACATACTTGGCCTCACAAGTTGATAGTGTCACGATCAGTTGCTTCTTCGATGATCATGTAAATGCCGTACTCCCCATATAGAACACATACCCGGAAGTGCTTTTCCTATCATCCAAGTCTCCGACCCAATCACTATCAACAAAACCTACAAGATCATAAACATTAGAACATGAATAAAGTAAACCATGGTCAAATGTGCCTTTGATATACCGGAGAATCCTTTTTGCCGTTTTCAAGTGAGAGGTATTTGGAGTCTCCATATACCGGCTTACGAAATCAACTCCATAAAGAATATCCGGTCTTGTACATGTTAGGTATCAGAGGCTTCCAACTAGACATTTGAAAACTGTAGAATCAACCCTTCTCCATCACCTTCTTTTCTCAATTTGAGATCACTTTCTACTTGTGTATTTACCGGATTACAATTCTCCAATTTAAATTTATTGAGAATATCTTTTGCATAAGATTTTGTGACTCAAAAATTCCATCATCCATTTGTTTAACTTCAATGCCAAGAAAATAAGACATGAGCCCAATGTCAGTCATATCGAACTCCTTAATCATGGATTCTTTGAATTCTTTAAACATGCCCGGATTATTTCCCGTATAGATCAAGTCATCAACATATAAACAAACAAGCAAATTATCTCCATTTTCATTTTTCTTTATGTATAGGGCATGTTCATATGGGCACCTAGAAAAACCATTTTCAAAAAAATATTTATCAATTACACTATTCCATGCTTAGGTGCTTGTTTTAAACCATACAAAGCCTTTTTCTATTTATAAACTTTAGTTTTTTGCTCTTTTTTCGCATAATCAAGTGGTTGTTCAATATGCACATCTTCTTCAAGAACACCATTCAAAAATGCCGATTTCACTTCCATTTGAAATTTTTCCATTTCATTTGGGCTGCAAGAGAAATGATTAATCTAATAGCTTCCAAACGAGCAGAGGGGGCAAATACCTCATCATAGTCAATTCCAGGTCTTTGCGTTTAGCACTTAACCTTGCTTTATACCTTTCGATATCCTCATTAGCATTTCTCTTTGTCTTGTAAATCCATTGCACATCAATTGATTTGTGGCCCTTAGGATGTGTTGTAAGCTCCCATGTGTCATTCCTCTCAATTGCTTCAATCTCTTCATCCATGACCTTTTTCCACACTTTACTTTTACATGCTTCATCAAAATAAATACGATTCAAATCTGCATAAAGATAAAGCATTGTGAGATCTTCATTTTCAACATCAAGCCTACGAGTAACCGACTAAATTTCTTGAAGGCTTTTTGTTTTCATGGGCCTATGAGAAGAACTACTAGTTAACGTAGATTGGCCACTAGAAGAAGCATCACGAATAGGATTCAAAGAGCCTTCTTGATGCTCAACTTGTCCCTTTTCTTCCACTTCATCAACCTCAATAGTTTTCTTTTCTGGATTATTTTTTCCAATCCCATAATCCATTTCCATCAAAGATCACATCTCTACTCAAGAATACCATTTTAGTAATGGGATTGTACAACTTGTAACCCTTTGTATTTTCTCCATAGCCAATGAATACACACTTTTCTCCTTTGTCATCAAGCTTTGCCCTTTTCTCTTCGGGAATTTTAGCAAAAGCCACACACCCAAAGATTCTTAGATGCTCTACATTTGGCTTGTAGGAACTCCAAGCTTCTTCGGGTGTCTTATACCAAAAACCTTTTATAGGACACCTATTCAACAAATATACTGCACAAGCGACGGCCTCGGCCCAAAATTCCTTTGGCATTTTTTTTTCTTTTAACATGCATCTTGCCATATTCAAAATAGTTCTATTCTTTCTTTCCGCCACACCATTTTGTTGTGGTGTGTAGGATGTGGTCATTTGGTAGCAAATTCCATGTTCTTTACAAATTTTTTGGAAAGCATTAAAATTGTATTCTCCACCTCTATCCGATCTTATCACTTTAACTTGAAAACCACTTTGTTTCTCCGCAAAAGCTTTGAATTCCTTAAACACTTCAAAAGCTTCCAATTTTTCTTTAAGGAAATAAGCCCATGTTTTGCTACTATAATCATCAATAAAGGTTAGAATGTACCGACTTTTTCCATGTGAGATGGGCTCAAGTGGTCCACACACATCCGTATGCACGAGTTGGAGAGGCTTTTGTGCTTTCCTTGATTTTCCACTCTTGAAGCTTTCTCGATGTTGCTTCCTATAATGCACCCTTCACATACTCCATCGGGTTGCTTTATCCATGACAAACCATTCACCATTTTTGCTTTTGACAACAATTTCAAACCACCAAAATTAAGATGCCCAAAACGAAAATGCCATAACCATGAATCATCATTCAAAATAGATTTGAGGCATTTCACATTTTCACTTTTGATATTCATTGGAAACATTCTATTCTTAGTCATAATCACTTTGGCAATCAAATTGTTTCTTTGGTCCCTCATGTAAAGGCTACCATTTTTCATAAAAATATTATAGCCTTGTTATAATAATTGCCCCACACTCAAAATGTTATTTTTCATGTCCAGCTCAAAATATACATTGGAAATAAATTGATGACCACCATTCTTCATTTTTATCAAAATTTTACCTTTGCCTTTTAAGGGTCTTTTTGATAAGTCTCCAAAATGTTACATGCCCGTGACCTAAGTCAATCAATTCCACAAACAATTCCTTTCTACCACACGTGTGATTGCTTGTACCGGTGTCAAGATACCAAGTATTCATTTGATTATCTTTCTTATCATTATATGCTAATAACAAAGTTGGTTCTTCTGAATCATTTTTCTTTTCAACAAAATTAGCTTTTTCAAATACATCATTTTGGGAATGGTATCTACACTTGGAACTATAATGACCATAGTTTTTGCAATTATAACATTGAATCGTAGATTTTCCATACCTTGAATGATTGTATGGCCTTGAAAAATTACCTCTTCCTCGTCCTCTTTGAGCTTGTGGGTGGTTTTGATCTCTCACACCTCCATAATTAAAGTTGCCTCTACCACGTCCTCTCCTTCCATTGCCATGACCTCTTTGGCCTCTTCCTCCACGAGATTCTTCATTCTCTTCCTTCATTGTAAGCTTTGTTTGTAGTACATGCTCCAAAGAGTTTTGAGTCCTTTTTTGCAATCTTTGTTTATGGGCTTGCAAGGAACCTATGAGTTGATCAATAGTTATAGCCTCTAAATCTTTTGATTCTTCAATGACTACAACAATGTGCCCATACTTACGATCTAGTGATCGTAGTATTTTCTCCATTACTCTTACATCATCTATATTTTCTCCATTTCTTCTCAATTGGTTACAACAACCAAAACCCTTGAGAGGTATTCCGAAATATTTTCGGATTCATTCATTTTCAACTCCTTTGAAAGAATTTTGAAGAATCTTTCGTACCTTCTTTGAATTTTTTCGAAGAAATTTTCTCAAAAGTGCTCTTATCAATACCTTGGTAAATAAGAAAGAGAGCTTTCTTGTCCAACCCTCTCGACTCTTTTGGTACGCTTCTTTGATTTTGATCCAAAGCGGCTTTTTCTTGTGGGGTTGCCGGTTTGTAGGAGCCCTTTTCAACAGCATCCCAAGCATCTTGAGACCCCAACAAGGCCTTCATTTGAATACTCCAATGCTCATAGTTATCTTTGGTGAGAAGGGGAATTTGTGGTTGGATCAAGGGGGCCATTCTTAAGCAGTTTGGCTCTGGATACCACTTGTTAGAAAATAGGGAGGAAGAAGGCTTACTTGGTTTTGTAGTTATGCACACAAACACTCAACTTGTACAAAAACATAGTACATGTATATATAAACCACTTAGGAGCTTTCTAGACTCTTTCTACACTATTCTAGTGAGCTCTTTTGTGTGCATAACTGTGTCAGACTGTCAGTGACACAGTTACGTTATATTGAGAACCAAATCGTACAATGTTTACTTTATATTCCATTTCTTGATGAGTAGATAAAAAGTAATTATGCCTTGCGTGGATGAACCCGTAGATATTTTCCGAATTCACATGCATCTTCTACTCTAGAAAAGGAACATGAGTCTCTAAAATGTAGTCAAGGTTAGGGAAGAAGAAAAAAATCCAAAAGAATTTGTGTTGATGCATGCCTGACATGGTACGGCACCAAACAGAAGAATACATGTAACATAGTACTGGATCTTATGAAAGAAGCAGTTGTGGCATTTTACATTCCATTGTTCTGTTAATGCTCTTCTATACTTTTTTCTTGCTGCTTCTTTTGTGATTGGGCCAGTGCAATCCCTGGCCCAATCAGCAAGGGACCAAATCTATTGATTTGATCTGATGTCATTGTCTTTAGCTTGGACTACACTTGTTATCTCCTTGTAGAAGTGTCACGGGGAGTTCAACATAGCATTTTTCTTCCCTTAATCAGTTGGGTTTATGTTTGTTCTAGAGAGCTAGACATGCCCCTGGAATTGTTGATAGTGCTGGTCATGTCTATCTCCCCCGTTATGCATATTTTACAAATTAGTTAGCTATTTTGGCTGTTGCTAGCAGGTATAAGCTTTCTTTTGCTCTTTTATTGGTTTTGTTGAACAAGTGTTTGCTGGGGAGTCAACGGTGATGCTTATAGTTTTATGAACTTCTTTGTGCTATTGTTTTGCTGTTTATTGCTTATCTATAATTCTATATTACACAGCTATTTACTTGATAAATTGATACATCCATTCACTTGTGCACACAGAGGCATGTATTGCCATTTGCCGAAGTTAAAATATACAGCAGCAATCAAAGGAAAAAGAAGAAAGATAATAAGGAAAGAAAACTAGAGAGGAATAAAGAACTTCGATAGAGAGAGAGAGAGAGAGAGAGAGAGAGAGAGAGAGAGAGAGAGAGAGAGAGAGAGGGAGGGATGGAGGGAGAGAGATGGAGAGTCACATTGGGTCTAACATAACCCCATGCCCTTTTCTTTGATTATAAATATTATTATATTTACTACTGTACTCTTAAGTAAGAAAAAGACAAATTAGTCCTTAGGGACTTGAAAACAATAGAAAGAACCATATTACTAAGGACTTGAAAACAATAGAAAGAACCATATTTACTACTGTACAATAGTGCCTTAACTAAGAAAAAGACAAATTAGTCCTTAGGACTTGAAAACACTAGAAAGAACCATAACTTCCTTCGAAACACTCCCCCGCAATCAATCATACCCAAATTGCTTAAGATCACTTATGGTGGAGATATCCAAGGCCTTGGTAAGAATTTCTGGTTGATCTTCTGTTTTCACATGTGGAAGACAAATTTCTCTGCTAGCAACTCTTTCTTGAGTGAAATATTTCTACTCTACGTGCGTAGTTTTATCATTTTGGACTGGATTGTGAGCAATACTAAGAACTGTCTCGTTATCACAGTGCAAGACCCTTCATAGGAAAACCATGCTCTTGTTGTAGAACATTTAGCTAGAGTAATCCTCATCATGGGCCATGGATCAATACTTTGCTTCTGCACTAGACTAAGCTACGACTGACTATTTTTTACTCCTCCAATTCACAAGGTTACCCCTAACCAGTGTATAATAGCCTAATGTAGATCTTCAATAGAACCAGCCCAATCTGTGTCCATACAAGCCTCAACTCGCAAGTGCCAATGGTTACGAAACACAAGTCCTCCACCTGGTGATGATTTTAACTCTCTAATAGTTCTGTAAGCAGCTTGTAAACCCATTTCGACCCAACAAGCTTCTCTCTTTAAGAGGGTCTACTAACTTCTAAGTATCATTCTTGATTAATTCTTTCATCTCAAGTCTCTTTCCACTACTGATTAGCCAAATATTCTTCAATGTTGGAAGAATTCTTCCACTACTGATGAGCCAAAGATTCTTCAATGTTGGAAGAATTAGAAACAGAAGAAGGAATACACGAAAGCACGATAGGAAGGAGACAAGGGCTCATATGGAACAAAATTGTTAATTTGGTATACAATGCAACTTCGGCTACCTCAATAGTGGGAAGATTATAATCATCACAGTGAGATTTGGTGTAATTACTTGGTCCAAGTTATGCAATTGGCTTGAAGTCCTGTCAGCTATGGTGGTCTCCACTTCTTTATGTTTTCATCAAGTGTAGACTTTTAATTCTTTCTCTCCAATGTCATGAGAATGCTCCCCATTGTCATCTTGAGCTCCAAAATCAAGGAAAATAGTGACGTAAAATTATAGGAAGATGAGAACTTCTCTGCTACATTGTGCTTCCCTTTTAAGGGAGGTGGGAAAAGGACTAGACTCAAAACATTTGTTGTACTTTTGTGGAGATGGATAACTAAGAAAAATACATTTCACAGATTTGGAATCCTACTTTGTTGAGAAGAACGAATTTTATAGATTTTGCATATTATGGTTGACCAAGCTGTTCAACAAGATGTTGAGAACAAATAAAATGCCAAGCGGATGGAGAAAAAGTACTGTCCTACCTATTTACAAGAATAAAAGAGACATACATAATTGTACGAACTATCGAGGGATCAAATTTATGAGCTACACTATGAAGCTCTAGGAGAGAGTGATTGAGCAATGACTAAAACATGTAACTAGTGCATCAGAAAATCAGTTTGGCTTAATGCCAGGGAGGTCAACAATTGAGGCTATTTTCCTACTGAGGAACTGATTGAGACGTTTAAAGAGAAGGGAAGGGACTCTCACGTGGTCTTTATTGATTTAGATAAAGCATACGATTGGGTACCTAGAGAACTAATTTGGTAGGTGTTGTAAAAGAAAGGAGTCTCTAGATGATACATTGATGTGGTGAGAAACATGTACAAGGGAGCGCCAACTAGTGTGCTGACAACTAATGGAGAGAAGCGAGTTTTTAGTGACAATAGGCCTACATTAAGGGTCAGTGTTAAGCCCATATTTCATTGTTTTGGTTATGGACGAATTAACTAGGTATCCACAGGATGAGGTATTGTGGTGCATATTATTCGTGGTTAACATAGTTTTGATTGATGAGACTAGAGGCAACTTCAACGCAAAATTAGAACTTTGGAGGGATGATCAAAGAATTTGAAGGTTTTACCATTAGCCAGACTAAGACAAGATATATGGAATGCAAGTTTAGTAATAATAGGAGTAGAAACTAGAAAGTAGTTAAATTTGATGACCAAGGAATACCTAAAAGAAATTATTTCGATATTTGAGTCGATAATCCAGGAGAATGGAGAGATTGATAATGATATCACACATAGAATTCGAGCTGAGTGGGCGAAGAAGCGATGTGCACCCAAAGTTTTATGTGATTGCTGCATACCCATGAAACTAAAGGGGAAGTTTTATGGGACGGTTGTAAGAGTAGCCATGCTTTATGGGATAGAATGTTGGGCCATCAAGAAACAATATATCTATAGGTTGAGTCTAACTGAGATGAGAATGTTGAGATGGATGAGTGGCAAGACAAGAAAGGATATCATTCGGAATGAATATATATGAGGGAACTTAGGGGTGGCTCTAAGAGGTGCTAAGATGAGGGAAAGTGGACTTAGGTGGCTAGCCATGTGCAATGTAGACCTAATACAACACTGGTTAGGAGGTCTGAATTAATTCAAGTGGAAGGCTCTAAAAAGGCAAGGGGAATGCCCATAAGGATATGAATGGAAAAAGTGGGAGATATGGTGACTTATGGTCTGACTGAGGGCAGGCATGACCCTTGATAGAGCTGAATGGTAGAACAAGATCCATGTAGCTAATCCCAAATAGTTGGGATACGGCTCGGATGATGATCGGATCCAACTTTGTACAATACAGAACAAGAACATGAGCAAAACAAACACAATCAAAGACTTTATGAGGAAAACTAAGCAGTAGACAATCGTGATGGAGAAGTTTATGTTGACTTGTAGTTTAGAACACGAGATGACTTTTAATTGGTAAGATAAGATGCAACAAGCCCAACTTTGGGCCATAATTTGTTGGCTACATTAATATTCAAGAGAAGAGCACGACCATGTCTATTCTTGCTTTCAACCACACCATTTTGTTGTGTTGTGTATGAGCAATAATTTTGACATTCTATACAATGTTCCTCCAAATAGGATAACAACTTCCAATTGCAATATTCCTCACATTGATCAGATTGAAGTACTGTAATTTTAGTTTCAAATTGTGTGAGGATCTTGTTATTTGGTCTTCATAAGGTCGATGCAGGTACATCCAAAGTAATCAGTCACAAAAGAAATGAAACACAATAACCAAAAATAGATATAACATGAGACAAACCTGAAACATAGATTGAAATGTATAATAGTAAAAGGAAAAATATTATTATAACTAGGTAACAAGAGTTTGTAAAATGTTGTGACAGTTCACATACCTCACATTGAAACTTTGACACACTAGTCGAGATAAACAACTTTGGAAACAAAACTTTCAATGACTGAAAAGACAAATATCCAAGTCGGAGATGGCACTGCCAAATCCAATCTTTATTAACACTGGTGCTGGTTGAAGAGCTTGAGTAGTAGTTGTTGTTGAGTCTGGAATGTAGAGACTACTAGCTTCATGACATTGCCAAATCGTTTTCCTCGTATCTAGGTTCTAAAAAACACAATGGGAAGGAAAAGAAGGTTATACTACTTTTGGACTCTTGGTAATGCTACTAATAGAAGTTTATAGCAAAGTTGGGAACATGAAGAACTGATGAAAATGACATTTGAAGAGAAATATTAACAAGTCCTTTTCCAGCAATAGAGGAAAAGATCCATAAGCAATCCTAACTTTGTCTCTACTAGAATCATAGTTAAAGGGGAGTGGGGAGCAGTTTGGGGAACACCAAATCGCCATATGTTGGAAGCTCCCTGGGATTAGGATCAACGTCTGTACATTCAGCAAGGAGCTAGATCTTAGGATACCTATGAGCAAGATCTCATGTCACTCTGATAGAGGTTTTGACTTGGAGGGATTTAATCTCAACTATACATAAACAAGATCATTTTATAATATATGATAGAATTAGGATCGAGACAATGCCCGCTCGGTCCATTATCATACACCTTAGCTTACCAACGATGCCATAGTTATAATACTCTAATTCACTACAATAATACAATTTAATAATATCATAAATTGGCTTACTACGATATTAAACTATAGTTTTTGAATACCATAGTTATAGTAAACGACAATGTGGTATGCACCACAATTTAACATACTGCAAAGAAATAAATCTATAATACTAAGGAGAGGAGGAGTAGTTCAATTAATAGTATAGTTCCTCTCCTCGGAGGGATCCTACACGTATGTAGACCGACCCTCAAGGTTATCGCACCTATGACCAAAATAAATGAAATAAAAATGAAACAATGGAGGCATAACGGTCATGTGGGTTAGGCTCCTGAATCAATAACCTAAGATTGTCTAGGAGTAAGAGAGAAGCATCGATACTCAAGTGTGCGAAGGATGAAGCAAAAGGTAGTGGGATGGGCCATCTAACTGGGCAAACAACCAGTGAAGGCTCTCAATCTCCTCGTTAGGAACTGATATCATCTCCTTTGGAGCAAAACTTGTAGGTTAGAAGTACTGTGTAATTGCTGATCAGTAATAACAACAACTGCACCCTAGTGGATGAAGCGTTGTCAGCATTAACCTAATATGGGCGGTTGAATTTAGCTGGCTGACAATATCAATCCCAATAAGTTTCTTTAATATGACTATTTCTGCCACAATGTTCACATTTCAACCTACTTTTATGTCCTCAATTGGGATCCTCTTTTCTAAATTTTCGAGGTACATAGGTAATGTGGCAGGGCTAATGGTAGAATGATCAATTACTTGAGAAAATAGCATGTCATTTTTCTACTCCCCCCTCTTTGGACACAGTAATGCACCTAGTTGAGCAATGGAACAACATCCTTTCTGGGTATTTGAACCCTAGCTAACTCAAGGCCAAGTTCAATCTTGTTGAGAACTCAAAAATAAAAATTTTGTTCCACAAACTGCTTGTATTTCTGCCCATCTTCTTAATAGTGGTCTACCTCCTCCCACATGCTACGAAGGAAGGAGAAAGATGGAAAATTTCCTGCCTTAGTTGGTACACTCAAGTGGCTTTTTTGCTTTGCAAGTAAGTCTAGTATTACCCAGTCCCAAATCTCTCTCATAGTTCGAAGGAACAAGACACCCCTACCAATCATTTGTTGCACAAAGTGTAATAACCAAGACATTACAATCCGATTTTCAGTTTCCCACTTATCATGTGAAGGATTTGCTTCTTTGTGTTCAGTCTCTTGCTTTGGTACCAAGTTAAAATATATTGCAGCAATCAAAAGAATAAGAAGAAAGAGAATAAGGAAGAAGGTGATCTAGAGAGACAAATAAAGGAGAGAGAGAGAGTAACGTAATTCGTTGCCATACATAAAGTGATTTCATGCAATGGTTCTAATGGAATATACTAAAACAATCTTAAAGCCATATGTTGTGTCCATTTGTTTGACCTCAATTTTTCAAATATACAACCTTTTCATTTTAATGAACAATCACAAAAAAGCCAAATTTGAAAACAAACCTTAGAAAGTGTTTTTTTAGCACAGTTAACATACGCCGTCCATTTTGGTGAGACGTTTAGATCTATGCCTTGAAAGGAATTTTTTCCCTTTTTGAATTTTTTAGATGTCTTTATTATCATTAGATGAGCAATGTTAAAACAAAAAAATGATTTCGAGTTTGTAAAAGCTTTGGTTTTGAAATTCGTCAAATGGATGGTCTATATTTATTTTCGGATAGGAACTCATAATGACCATATCTAGGTTGCGGATTTTTTTTTTTTTTTCTGGGGGATTGATTTTTTGAGATGAAGACAGGATGTGTGCAATATTTAGGGGTTTTCGGTCATACAAATGGCAGAAATATGGCTTTCTAGTAGTGTTGTTTCATTATATTACAATGACATGGTAATGTGAAATCACTTCCCATATATATATGTACGTGATTGTGTGTGTGCAGAATATAATTAAATTTACTAATGTCCCTTAAGCAAGGAAAATAACAAATTAGTCCTTATGGACTTAAAAACAAAAAGAACCATAAACTTTAAGCCCATTTTGTACATGACAGACTAAACAATTTTTTACCGAGTTACCATCTGTGGGTGACGTCGGACTCTTATGTAATCTTCCTCCTCTTTAATATAATGTTAACTTTCTCTCAAAAAAAAAAAACTTTAACATTTACAACGGCCAATATATGCTCATCTTTTCAGATTCTTTACTTGATTTGATATCCTTTGTTTTTTATTCTGATCTTGAGGACCATGTGGTGAGATGTTTATCTGGTGTAAACTTACGATGTTCTGTTAAATGTGTCAATTCGTGTCTTAGGTGTTAAAGTTTCTTACATTTGTGCAATCTTTTATATGATTTTTAAAGAGTTCCACTTGTTGAGTATCGATTCAATTTTTCTGGAGTATATAGATCCTACCCGGTGCAACCTCCAGCAAACAAAGGTTCCTACACTCAAGTGGGATTTTCATATGAAGACGATGGGAAGGATGAACCCCAGCTTTTGGAGAGTGATGTTGATGATGAGGATGATGATGATGAGAAAGACAGTACTAGTGATGACAGTGACAATGAAGGAATGGATTTAATTGCAAAAGAATTTGGAGTGAAAAGATTTAGTTGGCTTGTTTACATGGATAGGAAGGCCAGGGAAGAAGAGAAACGACAAAAAGAAGTTGTTAAAGGTGATCCGTCCATGGTAAGATCATCATATTTATTACAGAGTTTATATTAATAGCCTTGGTTGTTATTGTTAATCTAAGGATGCATTTACCTTCTAAGAAAGTACTGTAAATTTTCAGAGAAAGCTCAGCCGTAAGGAAAGAAGAAAGGCTTCTCAGATGGAAAGAGAAAGAGAAAGGGAAGCTGCCCGCGTGATAGGGAGCCGCAAGTCCCACCATGACCCCTACAGGTACAGTCGGAGACCTCCTTTGTACTGGTGGATTTCTGGAGACTTATATTTTTCAGAGCCACTATGGCTTAATTTGCAGGTTTCTCATGCATATTTAGCCTGTGCTTTTCTACCTCTTCCATGTATCACTTATCATCTTTCTCTTGATTCTGCAGGGAGCCTCGGCGAAGCCCTACCTATGAAGCTTATTCACGTTCTCGGATGTAAGAGTTCTGTCTCTTTCTCTATGCATTATGATCATGTACGGTGCCCTTGTAAGTCACCTTTTCATTGCATTTTACCATTTTTGATAGAGAATTCGTCTTATAGGAGATCAAGATCCAGGTCATGCTCACGTTCGCCTTCATATTCAAGACGTCATGATCGTGGAGCATATTATGACATCGGGCACCAAAGCAGATCAAGGACTTCAAAGATAGAGTACATTACAGAGTTTGGAGGCTCTGGTGACATGGATGATCAGAAGCTGGAAGGAGTCTCTCCACCACGATCTCCTCCATTTCAAGCTGATGTACCTAACCGGTCGGAGCACTCGACCTTTAAGATCTGCACAGATAACTTGGACAATGTTTTCTCTAGTGCAGCTTATTCTGGAGCTGCTCATGGTTACCTAAGACCGAAAATTGTGGGGTTTGGGGTAGATCAGGCATTAGGGGTTAACATGATAGCAGAGAAAACATAGTGGAAGTTGGGAGCTGACTAATGAAGTCCTTATTGGGTGCTTCTGCAGAAGTGCATATATGACGATCTGTTTTCTATATAAATTTGTCTCATCAATTCCAAAGTGACACTAGAGGTATTGGTTTTGTTGAAATTGGCATCATCTAATGCTTCTGCATCTTTGCAGGCCATCAACTGGTCGTATACTTGAGGCCCTGCATAATGATCCTGCATCCTCTGTCTCTCTTGGTCAGGAGAAGAGCACAAAAGTGTTGAAAGCATCATCCGTTAGGTATTTATTATTTGGAGCACATGCCATACTAATACTTCTCATGTACACCATGTCTGCATGACCATGGTCATCCTCCCATTTTATCTAGCCAGGATAGTTGCCAATGCCGAAAACAGGTTTCTTAGAGCACCAAGAGCTCCATCTTTAGGATTTTGTTGCCTATTGTTTAACTTTTGAGATAACATTTATGATTGAAGTAGGCAGTTGAAATAAACAGCTACCGATTTTCGCTTGTTTGTTGCTTCACTTTTGCATGTTTTGACTTCAGCACGTCATCAGCTTTGGCAAAGTTAAGTAAGCCAACTGCTATTGGGGCTTCCGTAAAGCCACAACAGAGTGAGAAAAAGGAAACTCCCCAGGAACGTCTTAAAAGGATAATGAGCAAGCAGCTGAATAAGCAAAGTAAAATCTATATTTTGGACACTGCTTGTTTTCTTTATATAAGTCAGCATCGGATTGGAGAACTGCATTTATTTAAATTTTGTTGGGAAATCTGCATGGATATGGTTATTCCAAAGTTTGGTCTTGTAAATGAAAAGTAGTATCTTGTATTGTTCACAGTTAAAAAGGATACCGTTGTTGAAATGGCTAAGAAGCGTGAACAAGAGCGGCAAAGGCAAGAAAAGCTTGCAGAAACAAATAGAATAAGTCGTTACAGGTGTCGCAGTCGTAGTCGGAGCTACAGCCGCTCTCCTCCAAGGTATGATTTCCTCATTTAGTCATGCAGTTGTTGACTGTGGCATTTCTCTTTCTGTTTTACTGAATATATTTGTGCCATTGATTTATCTGCCATGCAAAGCTTCGAATATCCACAATTCCACATTTCAGATTTTTGATCTTGCATCTTGAAGAAAGAACAAAGATAAACAATTGCTATCTGTACTATAGTTATTCAACACCCAGGTGCATATATGAACTATTATTACCGAATCACTTGAAAACATGTCTCACATGTGTAGAGCCAACTCCACTTGTATTATATGTGTGCTTCGCAGTGCAAGTTTGGAATACAAATCAGTGGAGTCTTGTGCTTGCAGATGGTGTTATCAGAACATAACATGGGAAGGTACTTGCATTCTAGTAAATTTGACGGAAGGGATATAGGCATCTTTTTAGCCAGCATTGCATGTCCATGGTGTTACAAAAGATGGAAATGTGTTGGCAATGGTTGTTTTCTGTAGAGGAATAAATGCTCAAAAGGTTTGGCCGTATTGACTCGTCACTAGAGTAAACTGCATGTTCATAAGTACTAAAGGTAGGACAATGGTATTATATTAATGATACCATTACAAAAAGATCAATGCCATAGCTAATAAGGGTGCCGATCTGGTGGAATTGCATGAATCAGCCTGTTCAGAGTGCTATGGCTGGAAAGCTTAAGGGGTTGTTTGATAAAAATTAGTTGTAACTGGGGCATTGCTGTAACCGGCACTTGAGGACCTTGGAGCGCTAGTTTCCTTGCTAATGACAGAAAATAGAGTACATAGGTGTTGGACCCAGGATTTGCCTCATAATCAAATTGGGGGAATATACTGTAGCAATGTGCTTTCCCTGCTAACAAACACTACTTAAGATTCCAAAAATGATGTGTGGGCTACTTCTGGAAAGACAGGAAACCATAAAGGTGCAAACCCATACTTACCTGTTTCTTCCATAGTTACCTCGGGCAGGAGGCCAGGCGGGGTTGGAAGCAGGAGCAATGGATCGGTACATGCAGGAAGCTCCCTAGGTGGGAGTACATTAGGTACAAATTCTTTTTTTGAATGTGTTAACTTTTCTATTGACTAAAGAGTGCCGTACAAGTTTGCAAAAAATAGGCTTCCCACAGCGCAGGAGCACCATACAAAAATAAGCTTCTCAAAGAATGGGAGCTCTATACAAAAGGAAGGACTTCCTCAAGCTGGAAGGCATATGCAAAAATCACCGAGGGTGAGAGCAAAAGACACTTCAAGGTAGTCCTTCCCACTAAGGTATGTCAGCAAAAGTAAAGGAGAGAGAAACATCAAGGATCAGGCAATGTTGTTGAGTGCTTCTGAGGTCGTCCTCTGTGTTGGATCCTGATGCCCAACGAATGATGTTCTTGGAGTCTACTTCGACCATTAAAATTGGGCTACATTGAGGGGCAAACAGTTTGAGGCCCTTGAGGAGGGCCAAAGCCTCGGCCGAGTAGGAGTCCGTGTGACCAATGTGCTTAGAGAAGGAAGCTAGAGTATGACCCTCATGGTTTCTGAGTTGGCCACCGATGCTGGCAGGACCAGGGTTGCCGAGGGAGCGGCCATCAAAGTTCAGCTTCATCTGCCCTGGTTTAGGGGGTCTCCACAGGGAGTTACGGGGCCAGCTAGTGTAGAGCAAAGCTTGCCAATCTTGGGTGAAGGCAGAGCACTGTACTCCCTTGCAAAATTTGTGGTTGGTCGCCCAAAAGATAACCAAGCATTTGATATTGCTGAACATGGAAGCAAGAGAGGATCTCTCCCCCCCCTAAAAATTTAATTGGTCCTTTTGATCCAAATAACCCAAAGGGTTGATGCTACCGACGCCTTCCACAAAAGGTACTGGCTTTGGGCCAAGGTTGAAGTGACTTGAAGATGAGGGGGATAGATTTGGGGTGACCCATTGCGACCTGAAAAGTTGGAGGAGAGAGCCCCAAATCTCCATTGCGATTGGGCAGTGAATAAAGCGGTGGGAGATTGATTCCTTGTCGGCCATGCACATTGCACATCTGTTGGGCATGGGTAATCCCCTTCTTTGGAGGTGATCTACTGTGAGTGCTCTTTCGGACAAGGCAATCCATTTAAAGGTTTGGATTTTTGGGGGTGCAAACCATGCCTGGGCAGCCATGGAGGTGGGGGATAAGGGGAAGGTGGGTGGTTGAAGGAGCTTTTGATAGAATGAAGATACTGAGAACTCTCCCGAGGGGGAGGGATACCAGATAATGAGGTCAGGGCCATGGTGGGCAAGGAAGGTGTTATGCAGAAGAGAGGAAAGGGTGGTGAAGTACCCAACCTCTTGGTCAGACAAAGGTCTTCAAAACGAAGGGTTCCAGGCCCAAGATAATCCAGAGAGAACCATTTCATTAGTCACGGAGGAGAGGTGATTGTGAACCAGAAGAAATAGGGAGGGGAAGAGGTCTTTGAGGGGTGTATGGCCTATCCAATGGTCCGACCAGAACCTAACTTGATGGCCCTCCCTGGGGTGAAAGCGAATGAAGCTCTTGAAGAGGTTGAGGGAGGAGAGAATGGGCTTCCAAGCCCCCGAGGATCTACTATTGGGCCTGCACTCTGGTATCCAATGGTGAGGGTCGAGATGGTATTTCTGTTGAAAATACCTGTATCTAGAGTTGTTGGGGTTGTGTGGCCAGTCTCCACCACCATTTTCCCTGGAGTGCAAGATTCTTCTCTCTGGTCATGAATGCCAAGACCTTTGAATCTCCTTGGTTGGCAAACCTTCTCCTCGGAGATGAGGTGGATTTTCATGCTACTGGCTTCTCCTGACCAAAGAAAGTTTCGCATGAGTTTCTCGAGGCGATGGAGAACCGCTATATGTATGTGAAAAAGGAGAGAGTAGATTTGATGAGAGTTACCCTGCCAGTTGGCACGAGAAAGTGTCCCTACCACCACGCTAGTCTATCGTTGACCTGATCTATGACATGGGCCCACGATCTTTTCTTTGGCTTTCTTAAATATAGGGGTAGGCCTAGGTAGGTGGTAGACAAAGCTTCAGCCTGGCAACCCCACCTGGTGGCAAAGTGTTGAGTGGTTTGTTGATCTAGGGCTATCCTGATCATCTTGGATTTAGCAAGGTTGACCTTAAACCCGGTAGCAAACTTGAAACATTCAAGAAATAGAAACAAGGAATTTAACTCTTGGTGGCAGGCACCACAAAAGACAAGGGTGTCGTCCTCATACTGTAGGTGGGTAATGACTGGGCCCTAGGCCTGCATTTAAAACCATGCAAAAGACCAACATTAAACATATAAGTAATAGATTGGCTAAACACTCATGCAACTATTGCATTTTACTGGTAGAGTTGCTGACCTGGATTTGAGTAATATTGGTACAAATTTTTAACAATAAAAAATGTTTAGAAAATTTTTTATATATTCGTTTGAGGTGTAGTTTATATAATCTCACAAAATACAATAAAAAAAGAAAAATATATTACAATGAGTTACATGAGATAATCGATAAAAATACAATGAAGCTGATTTTTTATTGATCAAGATCTGTTTTGATTATAATATCACACCTTTATTGCAATTTGAGAGAGAGAGAGAGAGAGAGAGAGAGAGAGAGAGAGAGAGAGAGAGAGAGAGAGAGTAGTAGTAGTACGTACGTACGTACGGTTACGTTACGTTTCGTTTCGTTCGTTACTTACTTACTACGTATACGTACTACTACTCTCGTCTCTACGTACCTACCTTACCTTACCGTTAC
>NW_006497560.1:2605936-2618950 GCF_000471905.2 Amborella trichopoda | reverse complement strand
AGAGAGAGAGAGAGATTGATGACCTGGTCCTAAAGGTGTGTTTTTTTGTCCTCATTCTACAATGATCTAATCTCTGCTGCCTAAACCTATTCCCTACCTTTTGGGCATGTTAGGTCATAGGCCGTAACAAAATCTAGAATAGTCTCTCCATGTCTATCGATATACATGACTCATGGATCCTCTTTACGGCTGCCACCTGAATAGAGTCATCAAACTAAACTTTGATGGCAGTTTTATGGGGAATCTAAGCTCGCAAGCGCTGTGTCTCTCTAGAATTCACAAAGAGGAGACCTTACATGTTTTGGACCCACTGGCATAGAAAACATTTCATATGCTAAATCTAAAGCTTTGCTTATGCAACTTTTAGATGGAAGTTGGGTTCAAACAATTAATGTTGGAGGGGACACTGACAATGTTAGTTCCTGGGCCAAATATAAGGTTATCAATGGGCTGGGTGTCTCGCCTCGGAACTGTTGTCCCGCCCCTAAAAAATTAGCTCCTTGGCCACATTCAAAATTTGGCCTGAGGGCCGGGCCAGGTTGGGTTGGAACAAGGCCAACATAGGGATGTTCTAGTTCTTCCAAGCCCAGCCCTTTGTTATTAATATTTTTTAATTTTTTCCATTTGGCCCTGCCTTGATAAGACTAGGGCCAGGCCTGGACCAAGGGCTCTTTGGCCCGGTCAGGGACAGGCTGGGCCTGGTCTGGCCATTTGGGGATCAGATTTGTTGTAGGGCTAGGGTTGGTCCGGCCCAGGCCCAGCCCGTTGTTAGCCCTAGCCAAATAGTCCACTCCCTGGCTGTGAAGGGTGGAAAATCTAATTGAGCAATTCTTCTTAGCATGCCATGCCCTCTCGGTGTCTTTGACACACTTGTTGTGAAGCGATTGCAATCACTAACTGCCTAGCAAGAGAAGGGGTAGGTAGATTTGCACTTTTGGTTCTCTGGTGTCAGTCACCATCATCCCCATGAGGACTCCACTTTTATATAGATCAGATCAATCATTCTCTGTATCCAAATTTTCATGGAACAACCCCAGACAGTTCTGTCTCTTTCTTGATACTCAATTGTACATGATCTCATTATTGGTAGTTAAATTAGAAAAAGAGTAAAAACTAAAAATACAACAAGACTTTTGTTTGTATTCTCAAGGCAAAAGTTCAAATTCTCACTTGAACCAGCCCTTTTAGCTGCTTAGCCCATCCATGCCTTCAACCCTCTTTTTTTCCCTTGCTCTCTCTTTTTTTTTTTTGCCTTTGTTTATTGTAAAACTTCTCTGGTAGCTGACAACCCACAGCTTGAAATTTGATAATCTTCATGCTAGTTTAGTGATGAGGTCTTTCAAGTTTTTATTCTAGGCTGGTGAGAAAGGAGATTAGTACGAGCTTGTCTTTAAGCTTTTATATTTGAACTATGCTTAAAAGTTCGGTTAATTGTGCTAACATTTTAGACAAATCTCTATTAATGTATCCTTTTGTGTGTATAATTTGAACTTTTATTGTTCATAAGATTTTGGCAATGTCCTCTGGTTGGTTCTCGTTTCCAAAAGGATTGTGGAACGCTTTCAAGCCATATTTTGGATGATTATGTAGATATACCTAAGTTTAGGTTTGCTTGGCGAATTTCATAAGCTTTTGAGGAACTATATACACATAGTCAGAGAGTTCATATATGCATGTGTAGCTATGCTTTTTTTGTCAAGATAATGTGGTGAAAAGATATTGTTCGAAGTGGAATGGAATTCTCAAACTTGGAGAATGCTTTTGCACCGCGCTATTGATTTTCACTAGGCTTCATGCATAAATAAACATAAGCAAGGTTGTTATTCTCTAGATAAACTTGGAAGGCTTAGAAGCTTAAATTACCCTACAAGAGTGCATTGAGTCAGTTATAGAATGCTTATGCATCAGACCAATGGTTGAATGACTTGGTTATACACCACGTGAAGCACTAGAAGGATCCGAGGGTAAAGAATGGAAGAGTGTACTGACACATTGGTGATCCTCCCAAAATGTGCCTTTGTAGAATATTGGAAAAGAAAATGATCCGAGCAACCTGATAAGACAAAACAATGGGAAACACATTCAAATTTCTTTACTGAGTTTGAACATGGGTTTGGGAAGTGTTCCAAGTGCTACTCAAGGGACACTTGTTAATTACCCAAAAAAGAGACACTTGTTTCATTTACATCCAGCTCATTTTGGCAAGCAGGAACATCCTTGATCACTCACTCCAAGTTACAGGAAATTTACTCAGAATAAACTGTTGAGCCTTTGTGGCCTCACCCTTTATTCAACCCTATCTCAAATAATGCGGTTTGGAAGAGATTAGAATGTTTTTTGGGGTAACTGCTCTGTAAACTCCATCGCGTGAGGCATTGTCCTGACAGTCCTCAAATCTTTTGAAATTCATGGAGATCTTCATTTGAGGTTATGTTCATCCTTGAACCAACCTTATCCCTCAAAACCTTTCTTAATTCAAAGGGATGGTTGAATTTCTAATCAATCGCTGTAAAAACCTTAACCACCGGTGGTCCATCTTGCTAAGATTGTGTTTCAATCAAATCTTTATCTTGCATGATTTCCCAAATTCTTGGGGCTTATCTTCGCAGCTTTTATCGGTCTAATTCAACCAACCGCAATAGAGTATGACAATTCAAGTTTCTCACCTTTTCATAACCATGGTGAAAAGTTTTCTTGGAGGAACATAGGCATCCATCAATAATTCACCATTCGCCGCGTAAGTTTTGATTTTCACTGAGTACACCGTGAGTATCGTATAACCCATCTTACCGCGATGAAAACTTTTCCATGCGTCACGGCTACAGTGTACTTTGATGAAAACCTTCAAGTATTAGAAACCACGCCCAAACAATCGGGTTTTCTGGTTGTTCTGAATGGTTTAATAGAAAGAATTTGCAAAATAGATATAAGTTTTGATTTTCACTAAGTACACCGTGAGTGTCATATAACCCATCTTACTGCGATGAAAACTCTTCCATGTGTCACGGCTACAGTGCACCGTGATGAAAACCTTCAGGTGTTAGAAAACACGCCCAAACAATCGGGTTTTCTGGTTGTTCTGAATGGTCTAATAGAAAGAATTTGCAAAATAGATATAAGTTTTGATTTTCACTAAGTACACCGCGAGTATCATATAACCCATCTTACTGCGATGAAAACTCTTCCATGTGTCACAGCTACAGTGCACCGTGATGAAAACCTTCAGGTGTTAGAAAACGCGCCCAAACAATCAGGTTTTCTGATTGTTCTGAATGGTCTAATAGAAAGAATTTGCAAAATAGATGCCATTCAGTTAAAAATAGGCTGCAGTGTTTATGTTTTGGGCTTTTGATGCTGAGTGGGAGTGTTTCTTTTTGCATTGATACCTGGCCTCATGTGCTGCTTTTCCATATCTGCCTGACTGTAGGCTTGTCTAGATGTTATCCTCATTTCAGACTTCTGTGTTTTTTGTTTCCTGGTTAATTTATGGGCCAATACTCTCACTCATGTTTTCTTATTCCCATCCGAGATGAGGGAACAACAAAAACTATTGCATGCTTAGTTTTGCTACCATGTTCGTGGGCACAGTGGTGAAAACATGTGTGAAATGGTGGCACTCTTTATTATTGGTCAGCTTAGGGGTATCTTGATAGTCTGATCAATTTTTGAATTTGATTTCCTGATCTTGATTAGTCTATAGGCATTGGTTTGTCACTTATTTTTTGTGCTTCTGTTCCCTAATTTTTCATTTAGAATCGAAGTTTGTCTGGTATATGTCAGCTTGAAATTTAAACCAATGTTGCAAGTGGTAACTTAGTCATTGATGGGTATCAGACATCGCTGTAGTAGAAGCAGTGGTCAAAGCCATAGCAGGAGCCCTAGAAGATACTATTCTCGTTCTCGATCACCCAGGTAATCACGGTGGGGTACCTATTTCACCTCAATCTCTCTCTCTCTCTCTCTCTCTCTCTCTCTCTCTCTCTAAATTATAAGTGTGCTATGCAGGGTAAGAAGTCGCTCCAGATACTGAGACGATGGCAGTTTAAATTATAAATGTGCTATTGCAGGGTGAGAAGTCGGTCCAGATACTGAGGTGCTGCCGGTTAGAAATAGGAAGTACCTGTTCTGTAGAATGTATCCTTCATCTTGTGTTTACTTTTCTCGAATGATATATCCTTATGTGCTTTTACATATCACATGTTACGGTTGTAAATTTTCATGGGACGACATGGTTAAAAGTGTAAAAGGAGCATTTATTACATTCAAAGGGCCACGACTATTGTAGATTTTTCTGGGGCCACTTCATGTACCAACAACGATTGCTGGATAAATTGGATATAGAATTTTGCAAATTTTATAATACCAGTGAAAACTGGTGAAATTCAAAACGAAATGAGCGATAATCCATCTTTGGACCTTATGGTGTGGGGTGTGTGGTTTTGGCGTGGAGGAATGTGAAGCCTTGGTGCCACTCTCACCCTGGTGCCCGCGTTCCTCTAATGGGGAAAAATCAAAACATCCTTAACATGCGAATTGAGAAAACCGTGTAAAAGTGAAGCTCTAAGTTGAAACACAACCTGAAGCTATAAAAACGAACTGGACCGTTTGGATCCATGGAAATAAATTACTGCAGGTAATCTGTTACTATTGAAATTTATTTCGAGAAAAGTATTTCTTATGAAATAGATTTTGGCCGTTTGGATGTTACATGGATGCGTAACATTCAAATTTTTTTTTTTTAAAAATTTCATTAGATATTTTTATTATATTATTCATTATAACGTTTTTTTTATATTAAATTTGAGATAGTTTCTTTTTTTAAAATTTTAAGATATTTTCTTTTTAAAACTTAAAATTTGAAAAAGTTTCTCTCACTAAAAATGTTTACATATTTTCTTAACTTAAAATTTGAAATAGTTTCTCTATAAATATTTTAAGTACTTTCTTTCTCTAAAATTTGATATAGTTTGTTCAATATACTTTTCTTTCTAAAATTTAAAATATGAGAGTTCCTCTATTTAAAAATTTTGAGCTTCTCTTAAAATTTTAAGATGCTCTATCTATAAAACTTAAAATTTAATGTTGTCTCTCTCTAAAATTTTTCAAATATTTTACTTAATACTTAGATTTTGTAATAGTTTCTTTCTTTAAAATTTTTGGTATAGTTTCTCTTTTTTAAATTTTTAAGATATTTTCTCTCTAAAATTTTTCAAGTACTTTATCTCTCTAGAACTTAAAATTTAAGATAGTTTCTATTGATGTAGTTTTTTTCTTTAAAAATTTTGAGATATTTTCTCTCTAAAAATTTTCAAATACATGTTGCCTTTAAAAACTTAAATTTTGAGATATGTTTTCTCTTTAAAATTTTAAGATATTTTCTCTCTAAACTTTAAAATTTGAGAATTTTTTTTTTCTAAAATTTTTGAGATAGTTTTTCATTTTAAAATTTTTTAGTGCTTTCTCTCTCTAAAACCTAAAATTTGATACAATTTCTCTTTGAGAATTTTCAGGTACTTTCTCTTTATAAAACTTAAAATTTGAGATAGTTTCTCTCTAAAAATTTAATATAGTTTTTCTTTAAAAATTTTCAATTACTTTCTCTTAAAACTTAAAATTTGAGATAAATTTTCTTTCTAAATTTTTGAGATTGTTTCTCTCTCTAAAACCTTTTTAGATGTTTTTTTATCTAAAATTTGATGTAGTTTCTCTCTCTAAAATTTTAAGATTTTCTTTTTAAAATTTAAAATTTGAAATAGTATCCCTCTCTAAAAATTTTGAGATAATTTTTCTCCAAAAAATTTCAACAGTTTCTTTCTCTAAAATTAAAAATAGTTTCTCTCTAAAAATTTTAAGATACTTTCTCCTTTTAAAACATAAAATTTGAAATAGTATCCCTCTCTAATTCGTGGGGGTGTTTTTGTGGAATTAATTATATTTTATAAATTAGATGTCTCGAGGAAATCTAGTTGGAAATATACATATTTCTTTATTTTTGGGTTGAAATGAAAAAAACAACTATGGGCGGAAATATATTTAAGTCTCAAAATTTCGATCCAAACGTCCAACATTTCCATTGAAATACGTTTCTAGAAATGGATTTCCAAGTATCGAAACAGCCCCTAAAGGTGTAGATATCTCATTCTAACTCTTTAATGACGGAATGGTCCGTTGTCAAAATATCGGCTATTTGGACCGATATGTTTGGTCCAGGCATGCCCAATGCGGTATTATCTGAATGCGATTGATGTATAGTAAGAAATCAAAATTCCAAGATTGGCTCTATGGCCTTCTCCCGATCCATGTTGACAGGTGATTTAAAACCCGGCGGTCCAGATCAGAAATCACTAATCTGAGAGTTGATGATGACTGACTTGGTCCCCCTCTTAGTTGGGATGATTTTGTTCGAGTGGTAATTCCTCTCTCTCTAGCAAGGCCAGTAACCAAACTTGGTCCATCTCTCTCTCTCTCTCTGTTTGATCTAATGATTCCTCTCTTTCTCTCTCTAAATGGGTGTTTGGTCTCTCTTTCCCTGTTTCTCTCTATTGAAAGCAGAATTGAATAAACTTTGGTCCACCTAATAGTTCCTCTCTCTGTCTCTCTCTCTAGGAAATCACACCATGGGCCGTATATAAGTACAGGTTAAGGAAAATCTTTGAGAGCACTCGGCTCTATAATGGATATCTCTTTGCACACAGGTCCGTTTAGCGATGGCGTCTTTGAGGAAGGGGATGAAGGTTGTTTCATGCTTGTTTGTAAGCTGGCGGTGATTAGCAATGGTTGGCAGAGACTGGCCTTCAGTTAGGATATTGTCTTTTGAATGGGAAGATCTGAAAATCAAAAAGGATTTCTTTGCCACTGGTTCATTCTCACCTCCATCTCAGACTTATTTGGTCTCTCTGATTGGGCCAAGAGAAGTTGAAACCTTTCGTAGTCTCTTGAGGTTAAAATTATAGGTGACAACAAAGTTGTGTTTAAACTCCAGTCTAGGGAGGAGATCCACATAGCACTTTGGAACCGATTCTGTAGGTTATGTGGGAGCCTCCTATCGTTAGATTTATGAAAACCTTCGGATCATAGTTCTTTTATTCAGAGGAAGTCCTTTTGGATTGGCCTTACTGGTATTCCGTTGCATGCCTAGAATTTGGTCATTGTTAAAAAAATTGCTAATGCGGTGGCATCTTATGTGGATATAGACTGGGACTCCTTTTTGGGTACGGTATGCAAGGTGGTTTGGGTTAAGGTCTCCCTTGTTGATGCTTCTCTGCTACCTAAGAAAGTTTGCCTTTCTGTAGGTGACGACTCGTTCAAGGTGGGCATAGTGAAAGATGGTGGTTCCTGAGGGACACCTGGTCAATCTGCTTCACGATCTCTGATACAGTACCAAGGGAGAAGGAAAAATGAGTTGCCGGAATCTGGGAGATCACTGAGGATTTCCTCGCCAGAAAAATTTGTTCCTTGTAAACGGTCCTGGCATAAGTTACACAAATTTGACTTAAAAAAGAATGTAACACTGCTTCTAAAAAATGGGCCGCGGTGGGTCGGTTTCCAGAACATACAGAGGGATTTTCGTATGGGCTTGATAATGGTCAATTTGTGAAGGCTTCTAAAATTGACTTTTCTAAGATTGCTTTGGATAGAGAGTGTAACAAGGATATTCTTCATTCTCCTTTGGATGTGGATCTTTCTTGTCGGCTTGTGGATGGACTAGCAGTTGGGGTGAATGATCTTGAGGGTCCACCACGGTTTTTTGAACCAAGTATAAGCATTCTCCCCAAGAGGGCGGCGGAGGAAAGGAGATTGATTTGCATGGGAGAGGCAAGTCTTCCTTCATGTTAGCCTTCTTTGGGAAGGTACTTAATCGTGTACAAGTGACATTTTCCTCGCCCAAATTTATAGATAAAGGTGCCCACGTTCTTGTTCCCAAGGAAGGCCTTCAACCTTCGGCAAAGGCTCTGGTTCTCCTCATTCTCCATTTCAAACCAGTTGGTCAAGCTTGGTGCATCATCCTCATTGTTTGTATCCTCTATTCTAAGAAGATGCACCCGTTGTTGTTCCACCTTGCCGCTGCCAAGAAAAGTAGGAATCGATTCGACTCTCCTCTCGTTGATCCCCTAGCCATATCGGTGATCGAGTCAGATGAGGAAGGTGCGATGGTAGAACAAGCTGTTGTTGAGCCTGTTTTAGGGGAGGAGTTGGACTCATGCTCATTTGAGGAGACCGATTCTACTCATCTCCAGATGGTGGTTTCTCCTGAGGCTACCATGGTCATTACCGGTGCAATTGAACATCCTTTATCAGTCTTAGGGCCCAAAGATGATGCGCCAATGGTGGGGAAGGTGATGATTGAGATGGGCATGGATGATGCCCCACTCGCAACCGTGATAGATGCTATAAGGAAAAATCGCAAAGCCATGGCTAAGGTTGGGATGAATACTGAAAGTCTCTTTGTTGTTCCGGGGCAAGAATCTAAGGCTGATAAAGCTATTGCGGCTATTGATGATTCTGGAGTGGTTGTTGAAAACACTCCAAGCGGCAACCCGAAGAATGCTGAGAAGAAGAAGAAAGTATTCCACCGGGGGGCCCGTTCTTCTGCTAGACTGGAAGCGTGTGGAGTACCTAAAGGTGGCTACTTGGTTGCAGCTGTTATCGTTGATCCTGAGGTGGCTGATGTCGACTCAGAATCTTCTTCTTCGTCATCCTCGTCGGATGGAGAGGCGCTCGAATCTAGGATGCTTGAGGAAGCCTATTTCGGTGGTGGTCTTTTTGGATCAGGTTCTTCTTCCTCTTCTTATCATTTTTGATGAATTTTCTCTCTTGGAATGTGAATGGTTTGGGAGACCCCAGAAGAAAACATGAGGTTTTGGTTTTATTGTCTAAGTATAGACTGGTGCTTTTGGCTTTACAAGAAACAAAACTTCCTAGCCCTACGCTTGCGTGGGTGAGGGAAGTTTGGGGTCATAGGGAAATTTCTTTTGCTGGTATTGATGCAGTGGGTAGTTCGGGAGGCCTATGGGTCCTTTGAGATCCTATGGTTCTCTCTTCTTTTGAAACAATTATCCGAGATAATTTCCTTTTGCTGGGTTTTAGGGGTAATCAGTTGAATTTTTCATAGGGTTTTATGAATGTCTATGGGCCAAATGCTTCTTCCTTGAAAGATGGTTTTCTTTCTGATATGAACTCTATTTTACAGTCTGTTCCATATCCTGTTGTTATTAGGGGGATTTTAATCTCATTAGGAGGCCTAATGAATGTTTAGCAGGCCACTCCGCAAATCTTTTTATGTGGAAGCTTAACAATTTTATTGAAGCAAATGCTTTTTTGGACTTACCTATTGTTGGTGCTAAGTTTACTTGGTCCAATAATAGGGTAAGTAATCTTGCTATGTCCAAGTTGGACAGATTTCTTGTGTCTACTGATTGGCTTGAAGTTTTCCCACTGGCCTCTGTGAAAGCTGTGGTGCGGCTTTCCTCAGACCATATTACCATTCTTCTCAATATAGGTAGTCTAAGGGGAGGGCCTAAGCCATTTCGGTTGGAGGCGGGGTGGTTAGAAGAAAAAGAGGCAGTGGAAATCATTAAAAGAACATAGCTGAACACGGTAGTGGTTGGTCAGATGGATTTCCAAATCCATAAAAAGCTACTGTGTGTTAAACAAAAATTGATAGATTGGAAAAAAGTTAACGAGGTCGACATTAAGGCAAAGATTGATGTCGTCATTGAGGATATTGAAGGCTTGGAGTCTGACCTTCAAAACAGTGGAGAATGACTAGAGGCCTTGATTATTGATCGAAGTATGAAGTTGAAAGAGCTTAAGGAGCTATGCAGGACTGGAGAAATTTATTAGAAGCAGAGGTCTAGGAATAAATGGTTAAAAGAAGGTGACCTAAATACCAAATATTTTCACGTTATTGCCTCCTTTAGAAGAAGGCAGAATGATGTTTCAGGTTTGACGATCCCTAGAGTCAATGTTGAGAATCCTATGGCCATGGAAGAGGGAGTTGTACAACATTTTAAGAAAGTATTTTCTAGGGAGGTCTTCTTGAGCCCCAAGTTTCCCAATGTGCCCTTTAAGTCTCTACAAGGGGATCAGGCCTGCCACCTAGAGAGACCTGTTTGTATGGAGGAATTAAAAAATGCTGTGTTTGCTTTGGCTAGGGATAAGGCACCGGGTCCAGATGGTTTCCCAATGCTGTTTTTTCATTAGTTTTGGGATATTATGAATGAAGATTTACTTGCCTTTGTGAGGGAGTTTTTCATTAGAAGTCAGATCTTTAAAGGTATAAACTCCACCTTTTTGGCTTTAATTACCAAAAAATCAAATATCAGTAAGCTATTTAATATCAGACCCATTAGCCTGCTTACGAGTGCCTATAAAATTATTGCCAAAATTATTGCTAAGAGACTAAAAGAAGTTCTTCCATTCCTCATTTCGAAGTCTCAATCAGCTTTCATCAGGGATAGGCAGATAACAGATAGTGTCCTGGTTACGCATGAATGAATTCACTCTCGTATTCTCTACAAAATGGAAGCCGTAATACTGAAATTGGACATGGAGAAGGCTTATGATAGGGTGGAGTGGGGGGTGCTACTAGAGATTATGAATCTTATGGGTTTTGGTGATAGATGGAGAAGCTAGATATATGGATGCCTTTTTTCTGCGCATTTTTTCATTCTGTTCGAAGGGAGTCTTATTGGTTTTTTCAATGCCTCTAAGGGATTTTGTCAAGGATATCCGCTATCACATTTTCTTTATACTATTTATGGATAATGTTTTAGTCTCATGCTCCGTAATATTGAGAGGAGTGGAGCCTTCAAAGGATTCCATATTGCTAACTCGGATATCACTGTGTCTCATCTTCAATATGCGGATGATACGCTAGTGTTTTGTGATGCTAAAACTGAGCAATTAGAGAATATTATCAGATTCTTTGAAATTTGTGAAGTGGTTATGGGGATTAAAGTAAACTTTCACAAGTCTTCTCTGTTGACTATTAACTGTGGGGAAATGGTGGCTGAAAACCTTGCAAGAGTGGCGGGTTGTAAGGTGGGCACTTTTCCTACTTTCTATTTGGGCCTATCAATTTCGGACTCTAAATTCGCTATTGTTGTGTGGGATAAGGAAATTGAAAGAATACATGTAAAGCTAGATTTGTAGAAGCAGAAGTATTTATCTTTTGGTGGTAGGGTCACTCTGCTTCAATTCTGCCTAGCTAACTTACTTATATACCATATGTCTTCGATCCAAAATCCTTCATCGGTAGGGAGAAGAATAGAGAAAATGATGAAAGCTTTCCTTTGGAGAACAAGAGAAGAGCATAGAAAATTCCATTTAATCATATGGGATAGGGTGTGCACTCCAAAACGTGAGGGTGGCCTTGGGATACGAAATATAAGGAAACTTAATGAGGCCCTATTGTGTAAATGGTGGTGGAGAAATATCTATTTTAAAGAACACCTTTGGTACAAGGTGCTGCTTTCTAAATATGGGATGGACAACCACAACTTATGGCTCGGTGGAGGTAGATGAAAGGATATATCTTTCACTTGGAAGGCCATTTATAATTGTAGGCCTAGGGTCTCTAGGTATTTTAAATGGAATGTTGGCAACGACAGACATGTACTGTTTTGACATCATAAGTGGATTGGAATGTTCCCTTTAAAGGTTGCTTTCCCTGACCTGTTTCTTGTAGTTTCTGAACCAGACTTGCTTGTGGGTGATATGGGAGAGAGAAGAGGTGAGAGGTTCTCTTGGAACATCAATCTTAGATATAGAAGGTTGAATAATGCTATTTTCTCCCAGTGGTGCGCGTTGATGGAACTATTGGAATCAGTTTATATCTCACTAGATGCTGAAGATGTAGTGGTATAGGAGATGGAATGTGATGGTATTTTCTCTGTGAAGTCTTGCTACAAGCTGTTCTTCCATGATCGCAATCGGTGGTCCTTTCCAGAAATTGTTCATATACGGAGGTGGCCTATTGCCCATAAAGTTCAGCTATTCATCTGGTTAGCGGCACAACATAAGATTTTCACTATAGATAACCTTATCAAGCGGGGTAAAATTTTACCTAACGTTTGCTTACTTTGCAAACAAGACGATGAATGTATTGCACATTTGTTGATGCATTGCCCTTTCTCTTCTCGAATCTGGCACTGGCTCTTTAGCTTGGTTGGTGTGTAAATGGTAATGCAGCAGAAGGTTTCTGAGATGTTCACGCAATCCTCTGACATTTTTTTCTAAGATTGGGAGAGTAGTTTGGAAGATTGTAGTTGGTATGCTATTGTAGGAAATATGGAAAGAAAGGAACAGAAGGACCTTTGAAGGTATGGGTTTACCATATCAAAAGGTTATTCTGATAATTCAGCATTCAATTTGGTCATGTCTTTCCATGACTAAGGAGGGATGGGGAATTACGAACGTGGATGTCATGACCAATCTTTCCAGTATTTTCTGACTTAGGGTTAGAAAGTCACGGCCCAAAGCTTTATGGTGTGCTCCTCCTTTTGGATGTCTTAAGATTAATTTTGATGGTAGCTCGATGGGTAACCCATGTCTTGCAGGTATTATTCGTGATTGTTTCGAGAACACTATTCTCTCCTATGCAGGACCTATCGATAGGGCAACAAATCTTGTTGAAGTGAGTGCCATACTCAAAGTGTACTTATTTTTAAGCACCGTAACTTGGGAATTACTTGCATTGTTGAAGGAGATTCTTTGAACGTAATAAAATAGTGCAGGAAAGAGCTGTCAATTCCTTGGGAACTCCAATCTCTATGGCTACAAGTCTTGAATATTTCAGCTTCTTTACACATTTCTTTTTCCCATGTTTTTGGGGAGGTTAATGGGATTGCTGATGCTTTGGCTAAAGGGGGTATTGGCCTAGAATCTCTTATTGTCTCTTTTGATGTAATCTCATTTTAGAATATCAATACAGTTCTGAACATTGGTCAAAATAAAAAAACCAAGGTGATTTGGATCGGCTGGGTTGCCTAGCTTTTACACATTCCTCTTTCC
>NW_006497560.1:2549882-2605400 GCF_000471905.2 Amborella trichopoda | reverse complement strand
ATATATATATATATATATATATATATATATATAGTTGGTTCACCTGGTTTATCTGGGTTTTAAAAAACTAATAGTGATTGAACTCAACTTTAGATCAGTAGGACAGTAAGCAACTTTAGGTAAATGATTGACTAAATATAGGCATCTACATATAAAGGCAAGTGAGGCTGTAGGATATGCCCTTTTGTAGAAGATATAAAAGGGGCAAGTATTGAGCGTCCAAAAGGTCAGAGCAAACAAAAAAGAAACGAAAGGTCTAAGCATATCAAGAGAGGGAGATTTAGGGCACGTTTAATAGTTGACGGTTTGAGATTCTAAAAGTTGGAAGTTCAAATTTATTGTAACATTTTCTTGATTGATAATATGAAGTGTTATAAAAAACTACCTTTAGGAAGTTATGGGTTCTCAAAATATGAGAATTTGTAGCTTCTATGCCCCACATAAGTGTGCTTACCCTATATTTTAGGAAGTTATATTTTAGGAAGTTTGCTTCTTGCAGTTTTTGTTTTTTTTTGTTTTTTACAATCGTCCATAATTTTATTACTAATCAAAGATTACAACACTCTCAAACTAAGAGTTCATCTGAAATAACCAATGTTTGTAGAGATCCACCTCTTTTTGCCAATACATCAACCACCACATTTCCTTCCCTATATAGATACGTCTTAATGAAACAGAGAGCTCCTGTGCGTTCTCCATACTTCCAACCGAACTGATCTGAATCTCCACGGAGGTCTAGAAACTGAATTGCACCAGTTAATTACATTTAATGAATTCCCTTCAACCTCACATGGTAAGATAATACCTCTTTCCTTTATGATTTTAAGCCATTGCAGTATTGTTAATAATTCATCTTCATTTGGCAGTCTTATCTCCACACAGCCTTGCAAAACAAAACACAGTTTCTCCACGATAATCTCTCACAATTCCCCCAATACCGGCTGGTCTTGGATTCCCGATAGATCTCCCATCACAATTCAATTTGATGCTACCCAACACTAGTGCATCCCATCTTCCTCTAGGCCGGTCCTTAATGACACTCTGTTTCATAATGTTAATCACATTCACCTCCATATCCATTTTAGAAACTCCAAATCCTTCTTTGGTTACCAAAAACCAGCTCCATAATGTGTGTTGGATGCTTCTTTGAATCATTTCACAATCCATTGAAACACCTTCAAAGACTCTTCTATTTCTTTCAAATCATATCTTTGCTGCCCTACCAATTTGAAAGATCAATTCCCCCACCTTAGTCAGCCCTTCACAAGAGAGTTGCTCAATGCCATCCACATGACTATTGTATCAAACGCATTATACCTAATTTCCTAAAAAACCAACACCAGATTTAGGTATATGGGCAATGTAAAAACAGGTGGTTACCACTCTCTTCCTCGTTTTTGCAAAGCATACAAATATTAGTTAAGATTTTACCCCTCGTCACAAGCTTATCCACAATCAATAACTTTCCTTGAAATAAATTCCAAAGAAATTTTTTTACTTTTTGTGGTATATGCCACGATCACACCTTACTTAATGAATATCTATTCCATCATATCCGGTCATGGAATAGAAGGCTATAAGAAGACCTCACAGTAAAACTTCCGTCACTTTTCATTTCTCATGCTAATTCATCCTGGTATCCTTGAAAAAGCTTCACATTTTCTAACAGATTAAGTAGATAAGTCGATTGTCTTATAAAATCATCACCGACTCTATTGTAAATACAATTGACTTCCCACATAGCCCTTTTTCTGTTAAACATTTCACTGACCTTAGCCAAAGGACTAGTTGTAGCATTAAAGATAAGAGGATAAACCCATTTCAATGGGCAATCATCTGTCAGAAAGAAGCCCTCAATCCATCTCCAACCACCCAACTCGAATACCTGATCATAAAACCCCTATTACGTAGAATACCTTTCTAAACCCCCGACTGATTTCTAGAGCTACCACTCCCACTTATCCATGAATCTGTTCTATCCTGACCATTCTTAGCTTTCACTACATATTTTCATAATGTTTCCACATTATTCATAGACCTCCACCACCACTTTGCCAATAGCGCTCGATTTTCAAATTTAATTTGAATACCCAAACCCCCTTCAGATACAGGAGTACAAATTCTCTCTTAGTTCACCAAATGATATTTCTTCCCAAACACCCTTGATCCCCACAGAAACCTCCTCATCAGCCTCTCAATATTCTTACTGACTGACGCTGGCATTTCAAGGAGCGACATTTGAAAAACAAGCATATTCAATAATGATGACTTTATCAAAGTCGATCTCCCTCCCAATGATAAATTTTTTATTTCCATAAGTCCAGCTTCGTGTGTATCCTTTCCACAACTGGAACTTGCACCGATTTTGGCATCCTCTTATCAGATAATGGTAAACTCAAGTATCTAATAGGAAACACATTTGTCTTGCACCCTAAAAATCTGTCAAAGATGATACTAATTCTCCCTCACAAGCCACTCCTATGATATAAGTTCTTTTTTTTTTTGATTTTTTTTTCAAAATTTACCTTCAGATCCAGCCCCACTTTACAATACAAGAGCATCCTCCTTATATTCAAAATTTGATCCTCTGAGGCATCACAAAAAGAGCAAGGTATCTATGCATTGCAAATGCGTTATCTGTTGCGGAACTTTAAATTCATTAAATCACCCTCTATTCACAACATTGGTAATACACCTACTAAAGGCTTCTCCCATTAATGTAAACGAAAAAGGAGATAAAGGATATCCCTGCCTCAAACCCCCGGATGCCTTAAAAAAACCTTTCGGGCTACCTTTAACTAAGATTGAGATGTGTATAGCAAGTCATCCATTTATCCACCAACACTACTTTTCCCTAAAACTCATACATCTCAAAACTTCTAATAAAACATCCCAATCAACCCCAATCATAAGCCTTTTCCAAATCCAATTTTAAAAGGACACCATGCTCACCTCTCAAACTTGTCAAATGAGTACACTCTTGTGCTATTAGAACCCCATCTGTGATTGTTGGGTTTATGTGGCATTTAAAAGCCTTATGAATTCTTGTAAAATGAAATGATATAGTGGAACATGAACTCAGTGGGAGTGTGGTCCCTCGTGGACCATACTAACCAAATGATGTTTGTTGATACCGTACTGTGCTTGATGATCTAGGCTAGCTAATTCCATGTTACCTAGGCATAAAGAACAAACTGAGGGTTCTAATGAGTTAGCCCTTGATGATGTCAGAAAATATGCCCGGATGCGTGAGCCGAGGGACTATGTGACCCTTGTACCATGTACCATCACATGGCATGCATATCGATAGATCGTTCAGAAAAGCCAGAAATCCATCTTTTAGGGTGAAGTGTATGTATGTGCGAGAGATACCCCTCTGCACCATAGGAGTCGCATCAGGTCTAGGTGACGTTGACTCGTCTATAGGGGAGAACCTGAAATCCACAGACTGGGATTGCGACGCCTTGGCTTATCGGCCAGACTTTAGTGACCCGCTAATGAGCCCCTGCTTGAACTGTGGGTCATGGAAAATACTGGGTATGTCTGATAAAGCAAGTATGGTCTGTAGTCCACAGTTGAAGGTGGAGTGCCCCATGATTGTTGATTTAATTCCTAAACCATATGGATCCTTTTCTCATCAAATTAATTTAATTGTTTTATTTTACGATAGAAATTATTTTAGAATTATTATTTGAATTTTTATGAACCACTGGATATTTTATTTATAATTTTTGAATTTATAAAATAAAGATATTGATTTTACTATGGTTTAAATATTCAAATAATATTCTAAAATCCTTTTATTAATTTTAAATATGTAAAAATATCATGGAGGCCCATTGTGAATATGGGCCCACCATATTTCTAGAAGGTGGGGCCCATGAGTGCCTCCCTTGGGTGGCACGCCCCACTCTTTATTCTCTTTTCTATTTTTTAGTGATATGGCATGTGGTCATATGGTTGGAAGATATTGACAAAATATTGACTTGATATGTTTTTGAAAGATTTTGTGGAAAGATTGAGTAGACTTGTGCTATTTTATGGTATACATAATATTTTGATTAGATTTAATTTATTTAATTTCTATTGATGGGAAAATGGTTTAGAAAAGGGGGAGAAGGGTTCATGCACCTTCGATAATGTTGATGGCCCATCTATGGAATGTATGACTCAAATCTCTCACCCCATAAGTTATCCAAGATCAATGGTTCATATTCAATTTCACAAGAAGAGGCAAGCCAAGAAAAACCCTAAGAAACCTGAATTTTGTTCAAAGCTTATAAAAAGAGATTGTCTCTACTAAAAAATCTCTATACCCTATCTCTTGTACCTAATTCCCATCTTTCTCTCTCATATTCCACAAAGGAGCACGTCCCACTTAGAATTTTTCTCTCTCTTTAGAAAAGTTTCTCTCTCTCATGAAAGCCAAAGAAAGGCGGCACGTTCCACTCTCCCATCCTTGAGATCTTTCTCTTTCTCACATAGTAAAAAGGTGCTAAGGGTTTAGGCTATGAGGTTCTTCTCTCTCCCATCTCTCAACTATAGATTTGTGGCTAAGGGTTTTAGGGTGTAGCAAAAAGAGAATCCATCTCTATCAAACTAGGTTGCTAAGGGAGTTCAACTGGGATTTGAGTTTGTGATCAAAAGGTTCATATTCTATTGGTGTGGCTTAGCCTAAACTTGGTTTCCATGTTGAGATTGAAGGTTGATCATTGATCCCACGGCATCGGATGGTTGTGACTTGGTGTGGGGTGTAATAAGCCCGGTTGAGGTAATCTCCGGCACTCTTTACTTTTATTACTTGCAATCTTATCTTTATATTCTCAAGCATAGTGCACAATTATTTCAATGGCATCAAGTTTTAAGATATTGGTTTTACTGTTATGTTGATTTTATTTTAAGGCATGTGTTATTGTAATAAGACCACTTGTAAGTGATCTTTTGTTAAAACTAAAGGGGTGAAAAAATAAAAAAATTATATGATTCCTCAGTAAAAGATCACATAGGTCTTTCTTTTAGTGATAATACGATCGTTAATAAAAGCTTTATGCGAAAATTGAATCACTTTATTCAGATCTCCTTTCAGCCTCTCTGCCAAAATATTTGCAATGATTTTGTATAGACTAGTTAACAAACTTATGGGATGGATATCACCCATCCCTTCCATTTCACTCTTCTTAGGTATCACGGCGAGGTAAGTCGTATTAATGGCTTCGCTGAGTTGTCCCCTACCGAAAAATTCATTAACCATCATCATCAGGTCCATCTTCATGGTCATCCAAATTTTTTGGAAAAACCTCATTGGAAATCTACCAAGCCCCTGTGCCTTGTCATCTAGCAATGCAAAAACTTCCCTCCTCACCTCCTCATATGTCTCCCATCCTTCCACATAATTTGTTCTTGGATCGACAACATTTGAAAATTAAGACCACGAAGGATCAGAGTGAAGGGTAATTCCTTAGAAAATGCTTGATGAAAATAGCTCACAAATTTCTTCTCCCAACCCCCTCTATCGTTTTTCGCTATCCCTTCGAACCTAATCTCGATATGCCATTCTGTCTCATTCTAGAATTAACAATGGCATAAAAATATTTAGTGTTTTGATCACCTTCTTTAAACCATCTCACCTTGGATCAATGCCTCCAGTAAATCTCTTCTGCTCTTAAAACCTCGTGTAATGAACTTAAGAGTCCTACTTTCTCCCCTTTAATTTTAGCCGTCAAAGTTGCACCACTTTGAATTGCATGTTCCACCACATCCAATTTGTTGCACCACTTTGAATTGCATGTTCCACCACATCTAATTTCAGTATGATATCCATAATTTTTTGCTTAATGTGGAACTTATTATCATTTATCCATTGGATGAGCTTATGCTTAATATTCACCAACTTTTTGTGACTATAATTGTGTTTTCCCATGTCTGAGTAATCAAATTCACCACCTCTGCCTCTTCCAACCATACTAAATCAAGTCTAAATGGTCTCGGGCCAAAAAAACAAATTTTTTTTTAGCAAACATAGGGGAACATGATATGAAGATAATTTGGTGAGTGAAATCACTATGGCCAATGGAAAGTGAAGCTCCCATTCTCCCGAGATAAAAAAACGATCAATTTTACTTTGAATCAGATTTTCAATAATGTTATTTGATCAAGTGAAATGCGTTCTATTGATAGGCAAATCAATAATATGATGTCGCATAATAAATTGGTTAAATATCCCCATTGACTGATTAAGAGATGTATTAGATGAAATTTAAAGTAGCCATCTAATCATATTAAAGTCGCCACTAATACAAAAAGGAAGATTCACATCTGAGATCAAGCTACAAATACTATTAAAAAATTCTCTTTCAAAGCATTGGCAAGGGCTATACACATTTATACATAGGCAACTAAAACCATCACCTAAATTTTCTAGAACCAAAGCACACATCCTTTCTGACAAAAAAGAGGTAACAAGTTTGAGACAAGTTGGGCCCCACATAAACCAAAGACCATTAAAAGCACCCATATAATCTACCCCTAAAAAGGCTACTGGATCCACACCTCGAATCTTTTTAACTAACGAACTAGTCGGACTTGGCAACTTAGTCTTCTGTATCAACAAAACGTGAGGCTTCATATTCCTAACCATCAAAAACATTTCGCACCTCCACCTAGCCTCCCCAAACTCCGCGCATTCTACCTAATCACTATCATCAAAACAAGAACATGAAGTGTCCCCCTCCTCCCCCCACTCGAGGAACATCAGCCAAATCTGAAGAAGTCGAAGTAGTATCGTCAACTGAGATCACCTCTTTGCCTCTGGTGGACGACACAATGGCTGGACCCTTTGCGCTACCAAAACTTCAGGCAACAATACGCAATGAGGATCCAACTAGGGTCGCCCCAGCTGATCCCACACCCACTAATCCTTCCCCCAAAGCACCTTTACTCCCTTTCTTCGCAAGTGAAGCATCATTCCTATTCTTCTTTATGACTTTCACTATTTATTTAATCATTGTCGTCACATTAGCAATGGGTACATCAAAACCCATCCCTATATCATCAAACATAGCAGCAAATTCCTCCGCCTTATCAACAATTCCACCATTACTGTCTGCCACACAATTAGAACTTTCGCCCCCAAATTGATTTGCACCTCTCTCCATCTCACTAGCAGCAGGGTAACTTCTCATCTGATTCTGAAACCCTCAGCGACATGTGTCCTTACAATGGCCATCTGATCTTCTTTGTTGGAAATATGGCCTATTAGGCCCTTTTATCTCGAAAATTTATTTTACAATAATGGTACAAAAGCCATATTGTATAGTATATGTGCAATCCCATGTGGTTGACATGAGGCAATGCTATATTCTAGGATCTATTTTGGAGCTTTTATAAGATGTTGCATTGGAGGGAAAACCCAGTGATGTGTTTGAATTCTTTATAAGAATTGTTTTTTTTTATATATACTATAAATGTACAAAAATTATTTAATTTCTAAATATCATTTATCTATTTATAGAAATGCTTGGATAACATCTTATTGTGTGAGTCATTAGTGCACTAATGACAGGTTTAGCTCATAATATAGGATTAACAGTTTGGTGACAACTTGTTAATCTTAATTGACTGCACTTAAGGAAATTAAGGCAGGAGTTATACTTGGATCTCAACTCCAATAGACTATGAATATGAGAGTTACAAAAGATGGTTATCTATAAAAATAGGTTAATCCCTCAAGTAATAGAGTGAAATGATCGCAAATTGGTGAAAAAGATTCACCAAGAGGACTCTCAAGGTAGCCTGTCACCGGACGACTTGGTCTATAGGTTTGGTATGGAACCTTAAGTCTCTTGTGTGATTTAAGGACATATCCGAGTAAGTTGTTTATCGATTTTATTTATTTAATAATTTTCAATATTAGGAATAACAATGGTATCAGAACGAGGTTGTTAAATCGAGCCAAATACAACTTGTTGGATCATCTTTTCATTTTTTTTATTAATATTTTGTTTGCCAATATCATATAGATCGAGACACAGAGAAATTTTTTTTTGTGTTAAAGTAAAAAAAAAAAATTGGGGCTATTTGTTTTAATTTTTTGTAACTTCTATAGTGATTGCTTTGAAATGCCCATAATAAATTGACATATTCCAATTTATGCTTGTTATCAAAAGGTCTTTTATGAGGGCATTTTTGTCCATTATATAAAAACCTTTTAATGTTAGACACTTACCTGTTCCGTGAAAAAAAAGGGGTCAAACCCCTGCACCCTTATTCTCTTTCTCTCAATTTCATTCCAAAGGAGAGATTTTCTCCTAATATTTTTGGCAAAGGCTCGTTCAAGATCTTGGGAATAAAAAATTAGAAGCATTGCGAGCGGGATGAGGAATGAGAATGGCAACTTCCATTTCCTTCTATTTTTTTTTGGCTCTTCAATGACTCCTTTTTTTTTTCGTCTGTTCCTTCAACGGATGATTTTTTTTGCAAACATTCATTGCCAATGATCAAGAGCAGAAAATATAACATTTTTTTTTTCTCAACGAATATGATTGTTTCTTGCCAAAAATAGTCTTCTAAAATGGACATGCTACCACTTGCCAAAATTGCTTGTTTTCTTTATGCAGCGAACATGGCTGTACCCTGCCAATTTTTTTTTTATTCTCTTCTTCAACGGGCATGACTGTTTATTGCCAAAATTACTTCTTGGATCATGGGTTGCACATTCTAACGGTTATGTGCCTCATTCCCTTGTTATTTTTGGCTGCCATGAAGTACTATAAACAAAGCTTGTAAACCCTATTGTATGATCAATGTATTTTCCCCTTTTCTGAGATAATAGAGAGGCATCTTTGTCTGGTGTTATTATAAGATGTGATTCTTTTCTATTTCACTGCTGTTTAATCCATATTGTTATTATCCTTTTTCTCCCCCCCAAATCTAAAGAGAGAAAATTATCTATTGGAACCCCATATGTTGCTATTGGTTCGCTATTTGGGCATTATCTAATGAGAAGAGTTGGAAGAATTATTGATTGAGCTGAATTCATATCGAGGCTTTTTCCATTCACCGGTTGTTGCATATTTTTTTTTTGATCTGTATTTTTTATAGTCCATACTATCACCCAGTGAGATCACAACTATAAATTAGATTTAAATTTTTTTAGCTTGTCTTTTTTATTATAATAGATCTCGAACTAGAATTGAAGATAGAAAGACTCAATGGGCTGAATTATAATGCGTGGAAAAGAAGATTAGCTTTGATCTTAGAGCATGAAAATTTAGATCATATTATTTCAACTGTAGTTCCTACTGAACCCACTGATGTTAGCAATAGGACAGGAAGATCAGATTATGCTAACTGGGAAAAGAAATAAGAGGTGTAGGAACATAATTTTGAGAAATATGAATGATGAATTATTATTGAGTTTTGATGCTTTTAAAAATACCAAAGATATTTATGATGAATTTGAGATATAATTTAGGGTGACTTCTATAAGTAATTTAAGAGTATTGACTCAAGAGTACTATTCTTTTAAGATGAAAGAAAATGACTCTGTGGTTGAACATGTTAGGAAAATGATTTTAATGGGCAAACACCTTATAAGTGTTGGTTATGCTTTGAATGATCAACAACAAGTTTTAACTATATTGAATAGTTTGCCTAATTCTTGGGAATTTGTTGTGACTACTTTATCTTTAAGTCGCAAGGATCTTACGCTTCAAAAGCTTGCTGTTGAATTGAAATCTGAAAGGGATCGTAGGTCTACAAGGAGGGCTGATGCACTTCTTATTGCTCAATCTCAAAACCCTTGAAATGAAGAGTCCTCTAACAAAAGAAAACCTTACCAACCTTGGAACAATAATAAAAAATAGAATGTTGAAAATAAAAACAAGAAGCCTATGCACAATGGACCCAAAGGGGCATGTTTCATGTGTGAGAAGATGATGCACTTTAAATCCCAATGCCCAAACAAGGGGGTACCCAAGACACCCAACCAAGGTCGTTACTACTTGTGTGTAGTAGTTAATTGTTTAATAGCTAATGTGCCTATTGATGATTGGTGGGTGGACTCTGGAGCCACTTAACACATATCCAGATCTAGAGAGGGCTTTGTGGAACTTAAAGAACTTAAAGAACTTAAAGTTGAGGAACATGTCATCTCTATAAGAAATGATTCTAAGTCTGAGGGGGCACCCGAGACACTCAACCAAGGTCGTTACTACTTGTGTGCAGTAGTTAATTGTTTAATAGTTAATGTGTCTATTGATGATTGGTGGGTGGACTCTGGAGCCACTAAACACATATCCAGATCTAGAGAGGGCTTTGTGGAACTTAAAGAACTTAAAGTTGGGGAACATATCATCTCTATAGGCAATGATTCTAAGTCTGATGTATTGGTTGTTGACACTTATAAATTAGCCATCCCAAATGGGAACTTATTACTCCTTTCTAATACTCTTTATGCTTTTTCCATGCGTTATAACTTGCTGTCAGTCAGGAGGCTTGATGCCAAGGGATATAAAGTTCGTTTCAAGGATGAGAAAGTTTCAATTGGGATTAATAGGAAAATCGTTGTATGGGGGAAAACTCGAGGGGATATGTATTTGCTTGATAAAATAAATGAAATTTCATCTTCTTCTGCTTACTTAAATGTGTGTGATGATGAAACTTCTTTTTTGTGGCATATGCGTTTGGGTCATATCAGTAGCAATAAAATTTTTAGACTTGTTAATGATGACTTGATTCCTAAAATAACGAATTGAGATTTTAAAAATATTGAACCATATTTATCTGGGAAAATAAGTAGAAAACCCTTTAATAAAACAACTAGATCTTATGATTTATTGTCTATTATTCATTTTGATATTTGTGAGCCACTTAATGTAAAAACGCATAGGGGCATTGAGTATTTTATTTCATTCATTGATGATTATTCAAGATTTGGTTATACTTATCTAATTAGTAGACAATCTGATACACTTGAAATGTTCAAATAATTTAAATTAGAAATTGAAAGCCAATTGGATAAAAGAATTTAAATCCTTAGAATGGACTGAGGAGGGGAATATTGTTCTAATTTGTTTGATATTTTTTGTAAAGAAAATGGGATAATACACCATAAGACCATGCCCCACACACCCTAACAAGATGGTGTTGCTGAAAGGCGTAACCGAACTCTTATGAAAATGGTGCGAACGATGACGAGTCATGCTAACTTGTCGTCAATTTTTTAGGGGGAAGCATTGCATATTGCTATGTATATTTTAAATTGGGTTCCCTCAAAATCCGTTGAGAAAACACCTTATGAGTTATGGACTGGACGTAAACTTCGATTGGAACATTTAAAAATTTGGGGTTGTGATGCTCATGTACTTATCCTGAGCCACGAGAGATCTAAGTTGCATGTTAAAACTAAAAAATGCTCATTCATAGGGTATTCTGATACTTCTAAGGGTTATATTATGACCATGAGACCAAATCTTTGGTTGAATCTAGAGATGCACATTTCTTAGAAGAACATATGTTAATAGGCAAACTTTCTCTTATAGATATACATGAATTAGATAATAACAAAAAAGTAAATGAAAACATAGAATATTATGATCCTAATATAGAAAACCTTGATAACTATATGTATAGTGGGAGTGATACATTTGAACTTACTAATGTAGATTACAGTGAACCTAGGAGAAGTTCTAGGAACAGAAGAGCACCATATCATTTAGAACCATATTAGAGTTTTATTTGCATGGACACTCTCGACCAATACTATAATTTTGCTTGTCACGATATTCCTGAATTGTCAAATTATAAAGCAGCTATTAATTCTGATGAATCTAAATTTTGGAGTAATGCTATGAATGAATAAATGGATTCTATAACTAAAAACCATGTATGTGAGTTGGTAGATTTGGCTAGTGGGAGAAAACCCATTGGTTGCAAATGGATATTAAAAAGAAAACTCAAGGTTGACAGTAGTATAGATAGATATAAAGCATGACTTGTTGCTAAAGGGTATAACCAAAAGGAAGGTATAGATTTTGTTGATATTTTTTCTCCAGTAATAAGATTTCCTTCTGTTAAAATTTTGATGCCTATTGTGGCCAACCTTGATTTAGAATTGTTTCAAATGGATGTTAAAACTGCATTTTTTAATGAAAATTTAAATGAAGAGATATACATGTTACAACCTGAAAGATATATTGTTGAAGATTGTATTTATATTTAAGATTATTGGGAGTAAGATAGTGATATTGTCTTTATATGTGGATGATATTTTGATTGTTGGAAATGATATAGATATGATTAACGAAACAAAATCATGGTTGAAATATAATTTGGAAATGAAGGATATGGGGGTTGCATCATATGTTTTAGGAATTGAAATTACAATAGATAGATAAAAATGATGCTCAGCTTATCTCAAGAGCATTATTTAGAATGTGTTCTTAAGAAGTCTAAAGTAGATCTATGCAAGCCGGTCTCCACCCCTGTTGATAAAGCAATTAAATTATCCATTGATTTATGACCTACTAATGATAATGATGACATGAAAAATATTTCATATGCTCAAGCAATTGGGTGCATTAATTATGCTATGTCGTACACTAGATCAGATCTATGTTTTGTTGTTGGACTTGTTAGCAGGTATCAAAGAAACCCCAAAATGATACATTGGCAAGCAATAAAAATGATATTAAGATATATCCAAGGAACAAATAAATACAAGTTGCACTATCAGGGTTCTTCCCTTAGGCCTCAGGGTTACCTGATGCATATTAGAGTGGTGACTATGATGATAGTAAATCTTCTTCGGGTTTTATTTTCACACTTGGTAGAGGTGCTGTATCATGGTGTAAAAAAAAACAAGATTGTGTTGCTTTGTCAATCGTGGAAGCAGAATATGTGGCTTGCAGTTTAGGATCACAAGAGGCTGTTTGGTTGAAAAATTTCCTCATGGATTTAAAGTTGGAATGCATTGAAAATGAGACTATAAACATGTTATGTGATAATCAAGTAGCCATTGTCACTATCAAGGATTTAAAAATAAACTCTAAATCCAAACACATTCGTAGGAGGTACCACCAGATTCGAGATGTAGTGGAATATGGAGATGTAATAGTTGATTACATACCTTCAAATGAGATGATTGCAAAGCCATTGACTAAGGTATTGAGCTGGGAAATTTTTGAGACACATATAGCGGCTATAAGACTAAGATAAGTCTAAAAGGAAATCCAATAATGGTTCATAAAATTATATTGGTGGGTATATGAAAATCCTATGTGAAAAACATGAGGCAATGCCATATACAAGATGTCAAAGAGCCTTCAGGTTGGGTATATGGAAATCCCATGTAGAAAGCATGAGGCAATGCCATGTACAAGAAGTTAAAGGGCCTACAGGCCAAGTGGAAGATGTTTGAAATATGACCTATCATGCCCTTGTATCCCGTGAATTTTTTTTACAATAATGGTACAAAAGCCATATTGTATAATATATGCAAAATCCCATGTGGTTGACATGAGGCAATGCCATATACTAGGATCTATTTTGGAGCTTTTATAGGATGTTACATTGGAGGGAAAACCCAGTGTCACTGGAGGGAAAACCTAGTGATGTGTTTGGATTCTTTGTAAGAATTGTTATATATATATATATATATTATAGATATACAAAATAATTTAATTTTTAAATATCTTTTATCAATTTGTATGAATGCTTGGATGACATCCTATTGTGTGAGTCATTAGTACACTAATGACAGGTTTAGCTCATTATATAGGATTAACAGTTTGGTGACAACTTGTTAATCCTAATTGGTTGCACTTAAGAAAATTAAGGCAGGAGTTATATTTGGATCTCAACTCCTATAAACTATGACTATGAGAGTTATAAAATATGGTTCTCTATAAAAAGTGGCTAACCTCAAGTAATAGAGTGAGAATGATGAAAAATTGGTGAAAGAGATTTGCTAAGAGGACTCTCAAGATAGTCTGTCACTGGATGACTTGGTCTATAGGTTTTAATATGGAACCTTAAGTCTCTCGTGTGATTTAAAGACATATCTGAGTAAGTTGTTTATCGATTTTATTTATTTATTAATTTTCAATATTAGGAATAACATATACGATCTCCTTATGATGCCTCAACACCTACATTATTGTCAACCCATTCCTCCCCAATACATCCTTCCCCAACCACTCTCTCTCCACCCTGACCCGCAAGCATTCCCTCTCCAACCAAATTAACCATTTCCAAAATCGCTCCCTCTTGAGCAGGAACCTCACCAGTATCACCATTAATCTCAACCTCCTCATTATCATCCCCCATCATATTAGCTACAAGATTATCCACAGTCAGATAGTTGCCTTCCATCAGATCTCCCGTCACAACAACTAAAGGATTCACAACAACATCTTGCCCATCTGATGACTAATCATCATATCCCAAGCTAATCGTCATAGATTCAGCCGTTGGCAATACCTGTAGTGGCTCCACCTCTTCATCTAAAACCACCACCAACAATCCTTGTTCCTCCACTTGGATTCGCGACCCCTATCAATCCTTCTATGGGCTGCTCTCTGAAGCGGCTGAAACTTGATTGCCATTTTTTACCACAATGTAGTCGAGAAAATTGTTGCTATTCTTTTATGCAACTGAAAGAGGAAAATGATACTCACCAGAATCTCTACTACAAAAAGGAGGCTAGACCCTCTAACAACACCAGTCATTTTATAGGCCCCCACTTTGATAGGTTCAATGGGTAAATCATCTCCTTTCCCCTTTTGTACTTTCAAATCAAAGTCATCGTCCTTATTAACCAAAGGGAGGCCCACTATTATGGCAAATCACTTTATGAATTTCCTCCCCCCCCGCTATTAAAGATATTTTCTTTCCCAAGTTAACCTCTCTTGCATCAATAGTTTCTTTTTCTTTATCAACACGATCCCCTTTCCCCAAATGACTACGCCCAACATGCCCCAATAAAGAATTATTAACCGCCACCTCATAAGCATTTTTGGCAGCTTTCAAATTAACAAAATTGTTACCTCGAGATTGTGGCTCCACTCCCCAAATTTGTAGCCCCACTTTAGGTCTCCATACTTTCTTCAATTTGAATTTCTCTGAGTATTCATCTCTCCCCAACCGAGATCCTCCATCCATCCATCCATCCATGTATATGGTTAAATCCATTTCTCAAACCAACATCCATTGTAGCCCTTTGCCTGTAATTTGGAGCCTCAGGAGCTTTACCCCTGTCAACAATGACACCCTTCCACTCCGTACCCTCTATTACCACATTCTATTTCAACATCGGATCACTTATCCCCATCGTCCCTCAAAAAACCTCATTATGCCTATCACCATTTTGAACAAGAAGTTATTTAACACCCTTCATCTGCACACGAATCATGAAATCTTGATTTTTTATTGGTAGTGTGATATTCCTTGGACTAGGTGAAATTGAATTCCTTTTGACTTTAATACGAGCAAAGTATATATCTCCACACTTTGGCGTACCCCAATCCATACAAACAAAACTGTGACACAAATCCCCCATTTTCTGGAGAACACTAATGGTCTAAGCATTAAACACTAGTGGTCTAAGCATTAAACGAAATACCATGAATTCTAATCCAATTAAAATCTTTTTGAATAAGAGAGGAATGAATCAAAGGATTCCAACTTTTAACGTGACAGATAGGTAGCATCAAGGCTTTCTGGACATAATCTTTTGAGGTTAGAAGGAAGCCGCATTGATTATCAGCCAATTTCCTCACCTCAAGCTCATAAGAAAGACATGATGTCCTCTAAGCCTAGTCTCTCAGGCCAAACATATCATTGGATGGTGGTGAAAAAGATCCCACCACCAATGCCATCAATCGCTTGATGCCTTCATGAACATCCTCCTCATCCAGCATCAGCCTAGGGATACAAGATCCTTGTTTATTTGCATCATCATCATTTTCTCCCTCACCAGCTCATCCCATCCTCCCTTTAGTTTGCTTCTCACATTCTTTCTTTTTTTGATGTCCTTTCTCTCGTTCTAACTCCTTACTCTCTTTCTCTCTCTCTCTCTCTCTTTAATTATACCTTTTTTGTCTTTGATTCCTCTCTCCCCAAATGTGCCCTTTCTCTCTCCAATGCAGTGCTCTCTCTAACTTTGCCCTATCTAACTGTGCCCTCTCAATTACTCTCTCTAACTCTGTTCTTTCTTTCTCTAAGTCCTCTCTATCTTTCTCATTGTTCCTCATCTTTCTCTCTCTAACTGTTTTATTAAATCATGCACTCTCTCCTCAATTCCTCTTTAACAATTGCATATTTCTCTCTAACTCATTTATCTCTCTAACCGTCCACTTTGTCTTCAATCTTGTCATTTCTTTCTATAATTTCATTCTCTCTCTAAATGTGCCCATTCTCTCTCTAACTCCTTTTCTCTAACTATTTGCTTCTCTATAAGTCCTCTCTCCTTAGCCACACCCTTTGGCTCTCTAACTCCCTTTCTCTATCTAAATTTGCCCGTTCTCTATCTAACCATATCCTTTCTCTCTAAAGTCCTCTCTCTCTCTCTCTCTCCAACCATACTCTCTCTGTTTGTGATGCTATAAAGCCTAATTACTTTGAAGCTTTGTTATTATTATGAAGCCTGATCCACGAATTGGAAAACTTCTAGACATGTTATCAAACAAGCATTCTAGATCTTCGGTATATCTTCATGTTATCAAACAAGCATTCTAGATCTTCGGTATATCTTCTTGCTTATTCAGACTTTACTATATAAGTTCCATGGAATCCCCATTTTCTAGTTATGAAATGTTCCCCTAGGGAGTTTAATAATAGAACGAACCCCTAGGGAGTTTAATAATGAAAAGAAAAAACGAAAAAGAGAAAAGAAGAGACTTAGAAACAAAAAAAATCTTTGGGTTGAGGCCTTGCTATGAGAAACTAGCTCAAATAATTGGTTAAGCAAGTTTCATCGGAGTAGGACTTTGGAATTCAAAGATAGAGTCAAACATGGATTAGAACTCCACGAACTAAGGCAAATAAAGATGTTACATGACTCTCATCCTTGCTAACAATCATTTTTTAATGAAGACTAAGAAAATAGAAGATATGTAGAGGCAAGAATTGCAGATTTCTCAAGAGGATTCAAAGAAATGCAAAGAGAAGGATACGAAGGGGCTTGTCTTTTCTCAAATTATTGAGGAAAATCTTATGTTCCTTGAGGTGCTAACGACGACTTTGTCGGAAATTTCTTTATCAGGAAACCACATGGGAGAGCCCATGCAAAGACGTTGGAAAATGGAAGCCTCCTATTTGTACCAAGAAGATGACTCAGGCATTGTCAAACCTAAGGTTCTTTGCATTTTAAAAAGGTTGAGATATGCAATTTGCTCTAAAGTCTCCTTGATTGATTAAAAGTTAACAGAAAGAACTTCAAATAAGCATGTCATGAACAAGAAGAAACCACAAATTCAGGAAGAGGAGGAAAAAAAGAGAGAAAAGGGTTTCATGTACAACCCTATTGGAAAATGCATGAATTAAATTTAACTCCAATCATCGATGGAATTCAAAGAAATCTAAATACTCATTTCCAGGAAGGCATTTTGAAATTTGAATAGCATCTAACTTTCTTTGGAACGTTAACCATTAACTTCCATTAAAATAGAGGATGTACAAGAGAAGAAGAGGGAATAGAATTACAAGGGAAAAAAAAGACAGAGAATGTAGTGCAATTCCCTCTGAATATCTCCTTGAACACCATCTCTAGTAAGCCAATCTAGCTCCGAGTTTGCATCTCTAAAATAGTGGCAAGCCATGTGGCAAGCCATGGTGAACATTCAGATAATCCAAAATCGAATTCAAATGGGGTGTAGTTGGATTAGGTACATCCTAAACCATTACAATCTTAACTAAGGCAAAAGATGTTCAAGAAAAATACATGGATTTGAAGATGTTAGGCCCATGATCAAACGTTCATTAAGAGATAAACATTCATTAAGGGATGATTATGCATTCCAACAAATCTCTCAAATGACTCTAAAAGCATATTGTTCCACTATGTTGAGGGCGTTTTTGAAAAATATTTGAGTAACCATTTGAGAGAAAAAAAAAGAAATCCGAAGCAATTCGGTGCTTTAGCCAATTCAAGGGGAAGACTTTGGTCTTTTATTTTTTTAAAAAAATTTGATACCAATAAAGTATATATTTGTATATAAAAAATTAATAATAGAAAAATAAAAAAAATAAAATAATTTGGCCCAAACAACTATTAAACACTAAATAATAAATCAAATGAATAAATAATCGATATGCACCCATTAAGACATTAAGATCAGCCAAACAAGACTAATGTTCTTGTCGACCAAAAGTAAGACTAAGAGAAAAAGGGCAAAAATGAAAAGGCACGAATTCTCTTTCTAAAATAATTACTCAACACCTTCAAAGTTGAAACCGTAATAAACACACATTCAAGAAGAGGAACAAAGAGTAGATAAACAAACTTTGCGGGGAAAAAAAAAACCAAATTCGAGCGAAAAGTTCAATTTCACGGCAATTTGTATCCAAATATTGGCAGAATATTCACCAAAATCCTACGAGAAACCTTTTATTTTTGCTGGAATCTTCATTTGAGACCTCTCTCCAAATAGGCTAAAACCCCAGTCCCTTGGATTTCCCCTTTCTCTATGCAAATTCCAGTTAAAATTTCGGGCATTACATAATTTCTTTCGTTATTCCTGTAAATCGGGGCTAAATTCAGGCAGTGCAACCCTAAACATTTTTTTCATTATTATTGTAAAGTAGCGCTAAGTTTAGGACCGTGAAACCCTAAATTGTGGGTTCTCCCTGCAATTCCCAGCTAAAGTTCAAGCAATAAAACCATAAATCATCTATGTTCTCCCTGCAATCTTTGGCTTCCTGCAATAAAATACCAACTTGTAGTTTTGTCTCATCTATCTTTAAATTTCGGCCAAATTTAATGCCATCAAGGCCTAATTCATTTTTCTACTCCGATCTACCTACACATTCTGGTCAGGATTCCAGCCAAAATGGCGGCTGTGAAAATGGATCCCCCATCACTTTGCTAAAGGAAAACGATTCCAGCCATTTAAACATTAAAATGGCTAGAAGTGGGGTTACAATTTTTTTTAGTGCCCTTGGGACGTTATAAAATTTATTGCTTACCCCATCCTATTCGGCTGAACCTGTATTTTTTCATATGAATTGACCCGAATCTGGCCAAAGCGATCGAATCATGCCAAATCTGGTCGAAGAGATTGGTTTTTTCTTCACTTCGCTTTGGTTTAGAGGGAAACACAAAAGGTTTTGGCCTCGACCGAAGTGAATTTAACAACATTGGTCAATCTTCTAGGTAAAATGGTGCTTCTAAGAACACTACTGATGATATCTTGAAGCACCTTTTATTGCTAAGTAAGAGGGGTATGTCCGTGGTTATTTTCTAGTTCCTTGGAGTCTTTATGTAACAGAGCCTTTAGAACAAAGGTTTTCTACCTTGTAATAGATGAGAATAGAGGTAGAGGAAACAAGAATTCCTTTAATCCTTAGAACTCCTCTATTCTAGTCTAGCTAAAAGATTATGATCTTGATAGGATCAAAAATAAATTTTGTCTCCGACTCTGAGGTTTATCTTTGTTTATTTTCATTTGGAGTTTGTATGAAACTTATCACCTTGTTTTGCTACAAGGACCACCATCACCTTACTTTCTAGACAACCTGCCTAAGTGGGATAATAACCCAACCTAGAGAACCCAATCGAGCCATCCTCTCAGAAAAAGCCAATGGATGACCCATCTAAGTTGGATATTGCACCAAAAAAAGAAAAAACCCTAGAAACCAAGTGGTGCAGGGCATGACTTCCTTAATTAGACACAAGTCCTCATGGTCAAGATAGTCCACCTAATTAGACATGGTCTATGAGAGATACCCCTATGAGCAATAGAGCTGTGGTCGCGTAAGGTCTTCGTGACCTTGACTTGTCTCTAGGAAAGGACCTGAAATCCACAGACTGGGATTGTGATATCTTGTCTCATCGGACGAATTTTGGTGACCTGCTAATGAGCCCCTACTTGGACTGTGGGTCATGGGAAATATTGAGTCGGTATGATAAAGCAAGTGTGGTCTGTAGTCCACAATTGAAGGTGGAGTGCCCCATGATTGTTGATTCCTAAACCATATGGATCATTTTCTCATCAAATTAATTTAATTGTGTTTCTTTTATGATGAAAATTATTTTAAGATTATTATTTGAATTTTTATGAACCCCTGAATATTTTATTTATAATTTTTGGATTTATAAACTTAAAGATATTGATTTTACAATTGTTTAAATATTCAAATAATATTCTAAAATCTTTTTACTAATTTTAAATATATAAAAATATCATGGGGGCCCATTGTGCATATGGGCCTGCCATATTTTTTTAGAAGGTGGGCCCATGAGTGCCTCCCTTGGGTGGCATGCCCCACCTTTATTCTCTTTCCTATTTTTTGGTGATATTGCAAGTGGCCATATGATTGGAAGATATTGACTAAATATTGACTTGATATATCTTTGAAAAATTTTGTGGAAAGATTGAGTAGATTTGTGCTATTTTATGGTATGCACAATATTTTGATTAGATTTAATTTATTTAATTTTTATTGATGGGAAAATGGTTTAGAAAAGGGAGATAATGGTTCATGCACATTCCATAATATTGATGGCTTATCTATGGAATGGATGACTCAGATCTCTCACTCCACAAATCACCCTTGATCGACGGTCTATGTTCAATCTCACAAGAAGAGGCACGCTAAAGAAAACTCTAAGAAACCCTAATCTTATTCAAAGCCTATAAAAAAGAATCGTCTCCATAAAAAAATCTCTACACCTTATCTTTCTATTTCTCTCTTAAGAAAGTTTATCTCTCTCATGTTTGATCTCTCTCTCCCACATTGTGAAAGAACCTAAAAGTTTAGATTATGAAGTTCTTCTGTCCTATCTCTCAAATATGGATTTATGGCTAAACGGTTTTAGGGTTTAGCAAAAATAGAATCTATCTCTCTCAAACTAGGTTGCTAAAAGAATTCACCTAGGGTTTGAGTTTGTGATTAAAGGGGTTCATGTTCCATTGGTGTGGCATGGTCAAAATTTGTTTTCCTGGTTCGAGATTGAAGCTAGACCATTGATCTCATGCCATCGGATGGTGGTAACTCGGTGTGGCGTATAATAAACCCGGTTGAGGTAATCTCTAGTACTCTTCCTTTTGTTTCTTACAATCTTATCTTTTATTCTTAACATAGTGCATAGTTGTTTCAATGGTATCAAGTTGTTAAGACTTTGGTTTTATTGTTATGTTGATTTTATTTTGAAATTTATCTTATTATAATAAAGACCACCTGTAAGTGATCTTTTGCCAAAAGAAAGGGGTGAAAAAAAAAAAAAAAAAAATTCTCCGGTAAAAGACCACATAGGTCTTTCTTTCAGGGGTAGCTTCTAAGGCACCTCACGTTCACTTAGTTTTTTCTAATGCACCTATTCTGGGGCAATTTAATTAAAATTTTGTTAAAAATCCATCTAATTTAAAGTACACTCAAAATACACGTTGTTATAAGAAACGTTTAAGCATTTAAAAGGGGAAACTGACTGAGCTTAGCCACCCGAGTGAGAGATAGAAGGATTAAGAAGCAGACAAGTGATTTTGATTCTAAATATCTGAGAGATAGAAGGATTAAGAAGCAGACAAGTGATTTTGATTCTAAATATCCAAAGTTTTAGTAGAGCCATTCAAAGTATTTGAGGAAAATTTGTCAACCACTATCAAAGAAATGTTAGATACCAATCTAAGGGCAAGGGTGATCTGAGGTAACCACAATTAAGACCTCTCGACCACCTTCAGAACAAAAAAGATGATCACATTCGTGGAGGAATATGAGGACATCCTTACTTGGTTTTAGAGCGACGTGCCACAAGAAGCATCATCTATCTTCAAGAAAGGGGCAGAGCCAAAAAAAATCCCCCGTCCGTAAGTCCTCCATCAAAACAAATCAAGGTGCTCTTGAATTTTAAAAGGTCATTTAAAAACCATTTGTAAGTAAATCAATATGGCGGTCTCTCAAACGGGTAAGAAAAAGTAAAGGGGAAAAAAAAATGAAGCAACGCCGACAAAACAAATGAAGAAGCATTGTCGAGTTCCAAAGAAAGAGCAGTTAAAAGAAAAGCCCCATTTACAAGTGGCATCTGCAAAAGCCAAAGAAGGAGCCATCAAAGTCTCAAGAAGTCAATCTTGAGGTCCCATAGGTCAACTCATATCGTAGTCCAAAAAAAAAAGAAAATAAGTGTGCTCGATTGAACATTAGAAATGGACCCTGTAAAAGGGAAGGAAAATGATGGGAAGGCCCATGCAATATAAGAAGAAGAAGAAGAGAGGCATCCACATTCACTAAGAAAAATAAAAAAGTGTCCTCATGACAAAAGAAAGGAATAAAAAGCATATGAAATTCCCAAAGACCCAAAAAAAAAAAAAAGACAAAATCTCCAAGTCAACATCGGTCTAATGCCCATGGAAATCAAGGGGCATATAAAAAAAAAAAAAGAAGACAAAATCTCCAAGTCAACATCGGTCTAATGCCCATGGATAATGTATAGGGATCGCTCCAAGTAAACTCGAAGGACCTTGACCGTCAAAATTTTAAAATTAGTTTCCTTTAGAATTATCCTATCCATTTCAACCCATTTAGATTTAGAACTCTACTAGATGGATGTTAAAACGGCATTGCTCAATGGAGAACTAGAAGAGCGATCTACCTCTAGGAATCCGATGGATTTGAAGTCAAAGGAAGGAAAACCCAGAATACAAGCTCAATAGATCCCTCTACATCTGAGAAGGTGATTTCTCAGATTCTATGAAGTCTTGACTAAACACAGGTTCAAATCTATTGGGGAGTACTATTGTGTTAAGGTTAGTGGGAATAATATAAGTGTTTCCAACACTATATGTAGATGGCATTGTTATTCCCAATAACTCACTAGGATTGATAAAAGAGACTAAAGCCATGCTATAAGAAAATTCTGATATAAAGGGCCTAGGAGAGTCCTTGTATATATAAGAAATAAAGTTTATAAGAGATAGATCTGCCAGGCATATTCATCTCTCACAAGCTACCTATTGAAAGAAAGTACTAGAAAAATTTGAGATGAGCGAGTGCAAACCAATAGGTACACCCATGGTTAAGTTCGAACATGTGCCCTAGAAATGAAGAAGAAAGAAAATACAAGGAAATAGTGCTCTACAAAAGTGCAATTGGATCCTCAATATACCTGACCTAAGGAAGCATATTCGACCAAGCTTTTGCCTACTGCATGATTGACGGATTCCAAAGTAACTTGGGCATAAAGCATTAATAGGTTGTAAAAAGGATACATAGATATCTAAAGAAAACTGTCAATTATGCACTCATTTATGGAGATATATTAGATATTCTACTAGTCCTTGGATACTTTGATGCTGATTTTCAAGGTGACTGGGATGAAATTAAATCTACTTCAAGTTATCTATTCATGTATGGAGGAGGGGTAGTATCATGGTATTCCAAGAGGCAAAATATAATAGCCCTATATACAATAGAGTCAGAATACATAGCATATTCTCTAGCAACCAAGGAGTCAATAGATCAAGAAGTTTCTTGAGCAATTACGTTATGAGCCATTAAAGTGTGGAACTGTGAGGATTATGCGTGATAGTCAATAGCAATTTGTGTAGCAAAGGAATCGAGATTTCATAGTAAGCCACCACATTAGGGCATACACTATCACACTAAGCAAGACATTAAGGCGAGGTGGATTTGGCTTATATCATACTGACATGCCTCATGGTGATGTTTGGTTGCACATCTTTGATAAGTGTAAATGAGTTTTAAAGGAGGTTGGCATGTGTGTGTCAACATGTGTTGAATTAATTATATAATTAAATTCCTTAATTCATAAATTTATTGTCGAACTATCCTTTAAGTAAAAGTTTTTTTTATAGTGTATTGATCTCTTATTGGACAATTGTGTGAAAGTATGATACACATATGTGAGGTCACGACACAAGTGTGTCAACTATGACAAAGCCTATGTTGAAAATGACACCTTTGAAAGAGAGTTTTAATTCAAATTTGAAATGTGAGAAAGAATTAGGAGAGTGACTCTCCACATACAGGAGTTATTTAAGATTGTTTTGTGACCATTGATCACATATTTATGTGGTGAGGATTTTGGCATATTTCAATTACGGTTTCTAAATCAAAATGAATTTCAAATTTAATTTGAGGGAAATTAGATAAGTGAGGGTTTATGAGGCGATAAAGGTATTTAATCTGATGGTTATTGATGGTGTTGATTGGCTAGGATCATTAGCCCTCTCTCACTTTTGGATACCAAATCAAGGGGTCAAGCTTAATCACAAAAGGACAACCACGCACCAACCACTATATAAGGTCTTGACCTCGTTCATTTGAAGTGAATGTTCAAGAGAGAGTAAGCTTCTTAGAGTGGTACGCCCCCCTCATTCCATTTCCTAGGAGTGTTCTTCATTGTGAGAGAGAAACGAGAGAGACAGAACGCTTCCGTGAGAGAAAATACCTGAAGAGACTATGAAGGAGCCATAGAGAACACAGTTACCTCACTATTTGGCGTCAATCTCTTGCTATTAAATAAATTCTCCAGCAAGGTAATTACGTCTCTAGCTTGGATATATTTGATATTGGGCCTCTCATACCCATTGGTCGTCATGCATAGACTTAACTTGCTACTTTGGCGTAGTTTTGAGTATCCTTTTGCTGTGTTTTCTGAGTTTTTTCGTAAGTTATCAGTCTCCCTTTCATACCTAGAAAGCTGAATTGGTTAAGCCCTTATTATGCCAAAATAGCTCCATATATTCACTAGCTAGTTTCCTTGCCTTAGTCTAGTCTTGGTCTTTCTACTCCACACCACTCTCTCACACCCCCAAATATATTCTCTAATTCCTACATGAGTTGAGTAGGTCCTTCTTTATTGAGTTTACAAGTACCTCCTTGTTTGGTTAAAATCATTATGATGTTTGCTTCCATTCGTGATTAAACTTGACCCCTATTTCTTGCGCTATCGAAAGTGGTTATAATGAAGGGTGTAACTAAATCCCTTTGAGGTAACTTTGTGCAATTCGATTTGGCTTCCCATGACCTAGTTTCTGTGCACACATTTGTTGTTATATGTAATGCTAAGAGATTGAGCTTCCATCGGTATGTTTATGTAATTAAAGTCTATTGTGCTTTTGAGGAATCGAATGTTGAGAAGTTTTATGGATTGAAAATCATGGGAGTTATCCTAGGTCTAATTAAAATATTTTACATATAATTTGGAGCGTCAGTGCTTGTAATTGTGAAGCTTATTTTGACATATATGTGGCTGTAATGTACTTTAAAGGTTGGATTTTTGCGTCAAGTGAAGAAAATTTTTGTTTGTATCATCCTTGAGCAAGGCCTCTATACACTTCATCACTCTCCAAACCCATGGCCAACCTAGTCATGTGAATCAACCCCTCCAAGCAGTTTGACCATAATACAGCTATGTGCCCAACCACCAATGGTTGTGGCACACCCCTAATCTCAAGCGTAGTTCTTTCCACCCACCTTCTTGGCCCAAACCTACCGAGGATAGGCTTAGCTTGTTTAACTGGCTCAAGCATATCATTACCAAATTCAGCCAGTGCCATTAGCTCCACAATATAAGTTGAGAAACCTTTGGGCCCTAATTGTCCCATCACCAAAGTCTATCAACCTTTGGTCCAGCTGAACTTGGTTGCTGCACAGGCTCAAGTTTAGAACCTTCTGGCTCAGCTAATCTAGGCTCTGCCATTGGTCCAAACTTACCACACCCCGCTCAGCCATTTTTAGCTTATATCGAAAGTTCAATCTTATTACCCACTTGTCCATTCCCTCTCAATGTACTACAAATCCAAGTTCAACCAACTTTTGTAGTCCCTTAAACTCAGGCTTACCTCTTTCAAACCCAAGCCATCCTATGGGTCCAGACCTATTTGGCCTAGCCTGTCCTGACTGAGCCACCTGTCCAACCCAACCCACTAGTGTCAATCAGCTAGCCAGCTGATGAAACCAAAACTGCTCAATCGAGTTAGCTGAAAGGAAATTTGAAAAGCTTCTAAGTTATCCTAATCCAAAGTTAACCTACTCATAAATCAAGTGCCCAGAAGTCCAAAATGGGCATAATAAATGGCTTTGAGTACAACAATGTGTTGCCAAAGCAAAACTTGTGTGTTTTTCATTACTTTGACAAGAGATATATATAGAGTTCTACATGGTTGTAATCCTAACACCATAGGGATATATGCAACTTTTAACTTGGAATACAACAACATAACAAGATAAAAGATATACATGATTCTTTTAATTTGGTGTACATCTAAACTCCCCCTCAAGTTGGAATGTGAATATCAAGAATACCTAACTTGTGGATCAGAGTGTTGAATTGATCTTTACTCAAGGGCTTAGTGAAAATGTCATCAACTTGATGAGCTATAAGGAAGTATGAAGGTAAAAGGCCTCCTCGAATTTTGTCTCTGACAAAGTGGCGGTCAGTTTTTATGTGTTTTGTCTGCTCGGGAATACCGGGTTGGCAACGATGTGCGAAATTGCCTGATTATCACAGAGAAGTAGTGCAGGCTGGGAATGAGCCACACTTAGGTCTCGAAGCAGATAACATAGCCAAGTGAGTTCACATGTTACCGATGCCATGGCTGCATACTTAGCTTCAGTTAAGGACTGCGAAATAGTAGTTTACTTATTGGTTTTCCAAGAAATAGGTGAGCTCCTAAGCATGGCACAGTAAGTAGTAGTCCATTGTAGTGTGTCTGAGCAATGGCCTAGTCTGATTCACAAAAGACTCGAAGGTGTAGGGAGCTATCTGTAGGCATGAATAGACCTTAACCAATTGATTTCTTGAGATAATGAAGAATTCTATGTGCAACAACTAAGTGGGGCTTTTGTGGGTTGCTTATGAACTGACTTAGGAGATGAACTGAATAAACGATATTGAGTCTGGTGATAGTTTGATAGATGTGTCGACCAAGTGAATGTCGATATTGAGTGGGATTGAAAAGGAGATCACCATTACTAGAATTGAGTTTCAAATTAAGCTCCATTGGAAAATTTGCAGGTTTGGCCCCAAACAGCCCCATATCTTCTAAGATCTCAAGAGCATACTTGTGCTGGGATAAACAACTACCGTGGAGAGAGCGAGCTACCTCAATGCCCATGAAGTATTTTAGAGGACCAAGGTCTTTATTATGAAACTAGTGATGGAGAAATTCTTTGAGTTTGTTAATAGCATTTTGATTATTCCCGGTAACAACACATAGACAAGGGCCACAATAAACTCATTTAGGGCTTGACGGTTGAAAAGAGAATAGTTGGCATGGATTGTGTAAACCAGTATCTCGAAGAGAAATTAAAGACTTAGCAAAACAATGTCGGGATGCCTGTTTGAGACCGTAAAGAGACTTGTGAAGATGACAAACACGCATCTCCCCATGTCTTGAAAATCCGAGAGGGATAGTGATGTATACTTCATTCAAGTCCGTTGTAAGAAGGCGTTTTGGACATCCAATGGATGTAATGGCGAGTGTTATATAGAAGTAATAACAATTAGGATTGTGTTATATGTTATTTTTGACATACTTGTATTCCCAAGGCAAATAAGGAGAGTGCTAGTAGTAACTTAGTCCCGCTGGTGCCCGAGACACCGCCAGACTGCAAGAACACTACAACAATATGCCTAAAGCTAGGCGACCTCTGAAGAAGTGTCAGAATGGCCTTAAATTGCATGAGAGAGTAGTTTTGGTTACCTTAAGGATACCTGTAAAGTTTCATTGTGTTCTGATAAGTTTTGATATGATTAGGACGCAACTTGGTTTTTAAATCAGTTCCCATAATGCTAGAAGTAGACCCCACAACTACAACCCTATTTTCTGGGTCTCAAACCAATATCAGACCACCGCAATTGGATCTGGAACGTCAAAAAACCCTAAGGTACCAAATTTTGGCTCAATCGGACCCTCCGGGGCTATTTGTTACAATAAAAAGGTGGGTTTTATATATTTCAGTGTAGCCTCGGTGAACCAGTTTCCATTTATTGAAACTATGTTTTCTCATATTGGGATGATTTTCAAATGCTTATAACTTGCTCTTTTTTAGTCTAATTAATCGCAAATTTGGAAACCAGCTAGATCAACGTCCCGATTGTTTTGACATAAGGCACACGTCATGGCGTAGGCCGAAACGAGATAATTTCTAGAGAAAAGATGAGCTCGAAAGCATGAAAATTTAGATTTTATACAAGAGAACATTCAATTCTTTCAGAGACCATAGCTCAAGATCCCGATGTTGGATCGTCGCAAGTATGGGCCCGTTGTGCCTGTGCTTCGAAGAGCTACAGTTTGGTATAATTTTTATGTATGATTGGAGGCTAGATGATACAAATTTTAAGGTAAAAAATGACATACTTTTCCAGTCGCCTGAATCCCATTTTTCGACGACTTCCCAAATTTTGAATATGCTCAAACGGAGACCAAAATGGACGAAATTTATGGCAAAATGATCGTGAAAGTGTCCCCTTCGATTTGTGATTAAAATGAAGGCTTGGAACATCATAGATCATGCTGGATTTGTGGTTGAAGAATTGTAAAGTTTATGGATTTAGCCGGATTTTGGGTTCTTCCTAAAAAATCATTTTCAAGACGATCAAAGGGTATCAAAATGTGTGCAAAAGTTCAAAAATCGATTCTACGACAATTGATCGCCCGAATTACCACCGTAGACATTCGAAAAAGTTCCCGAGGCCTAGCAATGACAAGAGGCCCCCCTCATGGAGGGAAGATTTTCTCATTTATTGAAAAGTGTGTAGGGGTATTTTGGTCATTTGGTCTAAAAATAGGATCAATATTTTAATTCATTAAATATGTATTTTTTGACAATTTTGGGTGTTTTTAGCATTCTACCCTTATTTAGTGGTTGCTCTATATAAGGAAACCCAAGCCATTTGCATTAAGGCTCCTTCATTTGTAACTCTTGAGGTTGGTTGTACTCTTGAACTTTTGCTTTGGGCTTGAATATTGAAACACTTGAAGTGAGCTTTTGCTTATTCTTTTGATTTGGTTACAAGTTCAAGGCTCAAAACGAGAGGAGTGAGACACATTTTCCTACAGAGAGAAAATACACATAGAGCACCATATTTCCGAGGACCCCTATAGCACCATACACCTTAGAACCTTTAGCTCCCAACCCGACTCCATACACCGTACTCCCTAGGACCCCTACCTTCAATACACCTTAGAAACTTTAGAGTGTCATAAACCTTAGCCTATCTTCTACACCTCACGCTTTATCATAGTCCCCCATGAACATTAGCCTACTCTATACACCTTATGTTCCTCTGTACCACATCTCAACCCAACCTACTTAACCATACACCTAAGACTTAGACCCTAGTCTTGACTCAACCAAGCCCAATCCTCTCTCTCTCTCTCTAATGTACATGCAAGGGAACCGATGGATGCGCACCTAGGCTCAAGCTCATCCTAGTTTACTCTCTTTCTTCTCTTTTTCTCTCTCCTCTCATCTCTCACTCTCTCTTTGTTCTTTTTTTATTTTTCTCTCTCCTCTTTCTTTGTCTCTCTTTTTTTCTCTCTCTTCTTCTTCTCTCTTTCTTTCTCTCTCTTTTCTCTCTTCTCTCTTCTTTCTCTTCTCTCTTTCTCTATCTCTCTCTCCCATTCGGACTCAGGGCGGGTCCGAGCACCTCTCATTTTCTTTTTTTCTCTCTTCTCTTTCTCTCTCTTGCTCAGACTCAGGGTGGGTGCTCTCTCTCCTGCTCAAACGTAAGAAGGTTCGAGCACCTCTTATTCTCTTTCTTTATCTCTCTTCTTTCTCTCTCTTTTTTCTCTCTCCAGCTCAGACTCAGGGTGGGTCTGAGCATCCCTACCCTTCTTTCCTTCTTCCTCTCTCTTCACTCCCCCCTTCCATCTCTCATTCAAAGTCATGGACCTGCACTTAGCACGGGCCCAGCTTCCCCTATCTGTTTCTCTTTCATCTTGCTCTCTTATCCTTCTCATCAAGTGACAGACTTGTGCCTTTGGCAGGCCCATTCAAGTCCAACTCTTTGTCCAATACGCTCTCACACCATCTGCATCTATTCACTTATCCGCCCTCACCCTAGATACACATGTCCACTAGCACCTAATTCTACATTCACATCTTCACCCGTGACTAACACATTTCCCTTTTCTACCTGCACCTAATTCATCTACACTGTCTCCATCTGTGCCCTCACTCTACACGCCTTTCATCTGTGCCTTTATCTCACACGTCTTCATCTGCTCCCATTCGTCTAGCCTCCCATCTATCCTCATCTTTCAACCACTCCATCCGTCCTTAATACCCTAGCTCCTATCCGCCCAATCACTGTCATCCAGCCCTCTTCATCTACGCCATCATCTTGCATGTCCTTGTCCATGCCATTCTGACTCTCACGCTCGTACACTACCTTCACTAGTGCCATCACACACCAGCTCGTATCCACCTCATCACTCTTTAGCTCTTTTGCATGCCTATTACACCCTAGTTCTTACCCGCCCTTAACACTTCATAGCTCCCATCCACGCCTGCATCCACCTTCACTCTTACACACGCCCCTATCATATCTTAACCCCCATCAGTGCCTATCAAACCCTAAACCCTTACATGCCCCAATACCTTTGTTAACCTCATATCCGCCCTTATACCCTTGCTAACCTCTACCAGCTGCTACACCCCATAACCTCTATCCGCCCCTACCTTCCCATTGCCTCTAACTTCCCCTTATCTCTTACACTTGTACCCACATTCTTCATTCTCTTCTCTCTAAACCATACTCCTTTAGCCTCTCATTTATTTTATTTTATTTTATTTCGTCATCTATTTATCTCTCTCTCTTTACTGGTTGCTTTCTTTTACTATCTAAACACTTGACTTGGTGTCATCCTAAGATAGTGTTTTAGGGTCCTAATTCTGGGATTGCTACTCTAACCACCTTCCCATACAGTGAATTCAGGTCATACGAGATGTTGATTCTCTTACACTCGATCACTCGGGTCGGGGTCATCCTGAGTCAGTTTTCTTTAGAATTTTGACCCTTTCGCTACTCTAACCACCAGGTCACAAAGTGCTTGGGTTATGAGAAGCTTCCTTCCTCTCTACGCTCTTATCTCAATTGACCACTTTCAGGGGGACTTTTCGATTTAATGGCGTATTTATAGGCTCAGTCTTGTAACTCCACTTTTTGAATCCTCAGAGTACCAAGGCTTTCAGCCTGGTGCTTCCCTCGTCTCCAGTAATACCTCTTGGGAGAGGTTACATCGGGAGGCTGCCCAATTCTCTTGACGTCATCTCGTCACTTTGTTATTCTTCCTCTTCTTTCTTCTAAGCCCCCATTTACCCATTCTGATTCTTTCTCTTTCTTCTCTATCTTCTTTAAGCAATTCAACGTACAAATTATAGTCACTCACCCATTAAGGGGTACATCGGAGAGGAGTATATCCCATTCAGATTCCATCATAAGTTCTTAAGTGAGAAACTGAGGTGCAGTGTTGAGTCTCAAGAGGTGGCCGTATCCAAACTGCACTGCTAGGCAGCCGGAGGACTTTCATGTATTGATCTAAGAGGGCAACAACGCGAGCTTATCTGAAGAACTCACCACCGCGGTGAGGTAGGTGTTTGAGTCCATCTAGCTCATCCCATTAAAATCCTCTCATAGTTGGACATACCTAGCTGCACGTGACATACGAGCTGCACTCGCACTCGTGCAGGTCATGATGTTTTTCGAGAGGACGTTTATCGGACCCGGGCCACTGAGAGAGCCCGGGCGAGGCTAATCCGGGCCCGACCAATTGGCGACTCCACAAGGTTAAGCCACCCTATAGTTGGTTCGGTTCGCTATCAGATAAAACATTTCATCTTACTCTCATATAAAAACGGTTAAGGAGTCCAATTTCTCCTCTTTCATCCGAATTGGGGATTTCATCATCCCCACATTTGTTAATGTACTTATGGGATGTATGATTCTTCAATCTACTACTCTCATTTACCTCTTGAGTGGTCTATCAAACCTTCACACCCCGGCTCAAACTTTGGTCAACTTGGAAAAGGGTACTCAAACTCCTTGTTCCCTCTCTACTGGCACCAAAGGCAAGTCCATTGGTGTCAATTGCATGAGCGGTTCTAAAACTGCTACACTTCATGCTCACACTGCTACTGGTAGAATTCTATTAATCATATGCTCAAAGATGGTTCTAAAACCACTCCCTCTCTTCATATGGTTGATTCTTCTAAAACCACCACTTCAGTGGATAACCGCAAAGTTACCCCATCTTCACTCCACACGAGCACTACTCATACTGGTATGCTGCCCCACACACATCGTGCTGACGGTTCCTTCACCAGACCATCTCATTGGAATAGCTCCAAAGCCATTCGACACACACTCACACATGTCAAGGAAAATGGCTTAGCCATTGCTATGATGAAATGTGACAAGCAAAAGCTACCCCCGGTCACTTCACGTGCTTCAAGTCTCTTGGGACCCGGACCCACTAAGAGTGGTTCTCAAGCCACTCGTGCATTGTATAATACTCACCTGGCTCGGGGGCAGTCCTAATTTTGCACTCAAAAGAGCACATGATCCTTGACTTAGTCAATTGGAATTTCAATAATAGCAGATCTAACCTCCGTATTGGCTAGCAGGAGATACGGTCAGTGTAGCAGTTACTACCACACCCATTCCTCCTAAACCTCCTACTAATGTCACCCTTCTCAAGACATTAGACATTTCGAGGGGAATAGTACCATTCAGAGGTCAAGGGAAACCTCAACAATGGCGATTCCAACCTTATGCTTATAATAGGGCACCTTCACCACAAAATATGTACCAATCCAATGAATTTGAGCAAAGATTGAACAAGCATTACAGTTTTAACAAAGCCTGGGTACCAGTTCTCTTAAAAATTCCATTGGAAAAGGGTATGGTAGTTCTTCATGAACCAAGGAGACCATACCAGGTGGGACTCACCAATCACAAGAATTATTGTGCATACCATTGAATGTTGAGCCATCCTGTGCAAGTTTGTTTCCACCAAGAAAAGCTCTAATCCAAAAAGGAAAAATTCCTTTAGAAATTCTCAGAAAAGCTTTTGAAACTGCGGAAACTTCACACGTGGTCACCATCAAAGAAGAACGTGTGCATTCCTTACAACTCGAGGAAGTACCATTTGATCTTCTTCCAGACCTTTTTGCAATGTTGCCATTACAAGGGTTGATCACTCCACTCTCTTAAAGACAGCCCAAGCATTTGGTTCAGGGTATTGAAAATCTCTGGTGTCCATTTCACCAAATATTGGGTCATGAGATGTCTTAGTTTTCAAGTTTCAGGACATTTATACAAGAGTCCATAGCTGAAGGACGAATTATTGTAAAATAGTCTGAACTCATGAACCACTTAAATTAGTAACTCCTAAAAATTCCACCAAGACACCTTCTAATTCTCATAGTAAGAAGGAAGAAGAGAGAATTCAATCAGATGAGTCAAAAAAGGCAAGTGAAATATGGAAGCATCGCACAAGGTCATAGTTCAAGAGGAACATCCTCGTAGTGTCCCCATGACTGAGCTATCCTCTTACATGTTCCTTGTCATCTTCGATATGCTGGTACAACAAGAGATGAATACACCTTACTTGCCTAAGAAGCTAAAACACCTCAAAGAAGAATGTAAGAACTTGTGGTGCCAGTATCATCAAATGAAGGGACACAACTAGTTCCATTATTAGGGAGTCCGAGCTATATTGGATGAGCTCATAAGAAATTGTAAAGTGTTCATAGGTGGCACAACACCTCCACATCAAAAGGTTGCTCAAGAGTTTGAAGCCTTGTTGCATAAGGTAGCTGAGCAAGTTCATGCTCTCACTCAGGAAACCCCGGAAGCTCCTTATTGTACATCATTTTTGACGTTGTTACCTCCCACATGAACAAGAAGAGAGGGAGAGAGCTGACAACAACCTAGTCTTATGTGTACACAAGACATCGATAGGACAAAGTTGTGTCGTAAAATAAACCCTCGAGACATACGACCTGGGTACAGTGCCGCACCAAGGAAGGACCTTACAATTGTAGCCCTATGCTGGTGGCTTCAAAACTACACTAGACCACTGCCATCACATTCAAAATGTCAAAAAACCCTTGGGGACCAAATTTGGGCTCAATCGGATCACCCGAAAGGGGTATACGCCCATGTGGCCTCGCAGCAGGCGGGTTTCACATTAGCGCGGTGCGGCTTCAATGAACCAGTCCCCAAACATGAAGAGCAGCTTCAAGGACCCATGGAGCCTTTCGTTGAAACCAGGAAATGCCCAGATCCAGATATGTTCTAGACCACGTCAGCCTCATCATTTTGACCTAAGGCATGCACTGTGGCGCGACCTAGAGTCAAATTTATCCTGGAAAGAAGGTGCTCGTAAAACTAGAAAAAACCAGGGTTTAAGAAGAAGAAGCCTCAAATCTAGTGAAACGTAGCTCGACATCCAAGCATCAGATCACCGCAGGGATGAGTTAAATGCAACCAACTAGCAAAGAGCTGCAAACTGGTAGAACCCTTATATTCAATCCAAGGTCTGATGGATTCAAGTCCTCAGCTCACAGAAGAGGTAAATCCGCTCGGTTGACGGAATTCCTCTTTCTGGCAACTTACCAAATTAGGAAAAAACTCAAACCAGGACCAAATCAGCTCAAACTTGGTGCAAAATGACTGCGACAGTCTCCTCTCTCGTTTGCAAGCAGAGTCAGGAGGTAGAGCATCGCAGGTCGAGCTGCATTGGAGAGCAAAGTTCATGAATCTGGCCGGACTTCTATCCCACGGGAAAAAGGCCACTCCAACATGATTAAAGGGAATCAAAATGCTCAGAGTCATAAGGATATTGAAGATATGTTGACAAATCATCTGAACCATGCACAAGTTGCAGAAAAAGCTTCCAAGATTTGGCCATAACAGAACGATCTTCATACAGGGGCGACTTCGTCATCAGTGAAAAAGATCTCATGGACATTTTGGACATATCCTCTTCCTTTCCTCCTCCACACGTTGCCTGCTCCACGCAACACCTCGCGTCCGTGACACATACGTGGACCCGAGTGGACCCATGGGCTCTGGCCACCGGGTTCCCTCACATCCTCCTATCGGTCAGCCCTCTCGAGAGGACAACCACTAGGAGGGATAGTCGAATCCCATCCACTAGTAAGAGAGAGAGAGAGTTGAGAGACATTGAGCGTCTAACAAGAGTCCTTGTCCAAACTATGCTGGTAGACAGTTGGAGGGCTTCTTAATTGTTTTAACAGGGCTGATCGCCCGGACACGTTCCCCGAACCCCAAGCGGCGACGCTAGTGTCCCAAAGCACCCCCACCATTGAAAATCTCTCTCGTTGTTGGTACTAGCCGTTGCGAGATGTAGAAAGGCTTAAAACCAACAACGACGCCCACTGCTGCGCCACACGAAACGGGGCATCTCGCCCATCGTCCCATAGCCCCAAGGCCGTCGCAAGAAAATCAAGGAAACATGTCCCCAAGGCCATCGTGAGAAAATCAAGGAAACACGGCCCTAAGGCCGTCTTGAGCCCAACCAACTCAAATGGTGCCCCCAAGACCGTCTTGAACCCAACCGACACAAATGGTGCCCCCAAGGTCTTCAAGCACCAAGACTAGTGGCAACAAAGGACAACAACCCCTTAAGTCTAGTAAGAGAAAGGCACTGGGGAAGTTTGACCAGGCTGGCCCCTCGAGTCACGAAGCATGCCACATGCTGGTTTTCCATCAAGAATGCATAGCAACCCAGGTGGACTGGATGCAACTACAGTCGAGAAGGAGGCTAAAGTTGGATCTGCAACCCCTTCCATCCAAAACCTTGAAATACCCTGGCCCACCGCCAATCCTGTACTTAGAGCCAACCATCTCCTTCAACAAACCCACCCTTCCCCTCCAACGTCCAGAGACTGTGACGACACCTCAGGCCAACACCTCAGCTACCTCTGTCCAAACATCCATGTTGACACAGTCTCCACACTATCTCGCTCTCGCTGCACCTATTTCGACCGCCTAGTGCAACTGACCTTCCCCGCCTGAGCCTGTTGTAGTGGCTACCACTCCCCTGACAGTCGTGGCGGATCCTCCTTAACCAAAAATCATCCCAGCATTGTCTACTCCTGTCAAGACAAGGGAGAATTGGGGAACCATCCTTCTTGAAGCTGATAAAGTTAAATATGATGTGGTCAGACATCTAAAGAAACTCCCTACCGTCTTGAGCATCTATGATGCCCTCATGTTGTCCAATGACCTCTGAATGGCCTTGGTGGAAGCACTCTCCAGTCTCGAGGTGTATGAAACTGAAGTTGAGCAAGTTGAGGTGGATGGTCGAATGCCTCAATCTCGCCTACCCAGATCTAGGTGCTTAGGTGACACATTTCTCAGGTTCGGAAGACTCGAGATTGAGATTACTCTCTCGAGAACCTTGTTCACAGAACAAGGGCAGGTGCCCAATTAGTGGGAGAAGAATTTGGTATGTGAGGTGGGGACCAACCTCACCTCGGTCCATGACTTACTAGGGCTAACTGGCGTGGGCACCCTCTTAGATCACGATGGAAAGCCCCCTAGTTGCTTCAGCTGGTTCAGAATTGCCTCCCTTGACTTGCAATCTCCTTGTTTTCAGCACACACTATGGTAGTTAACTTGCAAGACAAGTAGGTCGAAGGACCCACCCTTGTCTTAGGGCAATGCACATTCATATGGCAGAAAAGGTGAGAAATTAGGGTGATGAAGAAGAAGGTTCAAATAAAGAAAGAAAAGAGAAGAGAACTTGACAAGGGGATGAGACTAGCATGATAGATGGACCAGTACAGTGACCGAGTCGGAGTGGTAGCAAGACGGGCATGGTACTCAGACCAGCACGATAGCAATACTACTCGAAACCAAGGTCGATATGACTGTTCTAATCTAGTGTGGCAGTAAGACAGGCATGGTACTTAGGACTAGCATGACGATAATACTGCTCGATAACTAGACCGCTATGACAATACTAGAGAGTCTATCCTTTAATCAAGTGAGAATGAGGAGAGAAAAAAAAAACAGAAAGAAAGAAAAGAGAATGAAGAGCAGGTACGAGACGACGAAGAGGGAGGATGCTGACAGCGTTGAGCATCGCCACCCACAGCCGTGAGTAACAGTGTCGCGGCCCCTGGACTGCGCTGAACACTGCTGCTCACGGCGAAAGGGGCAGGTAGTGAACTTCAGACGACATTAGGCATCTCCATTGACAACATGAGAAGGCAGCGCGTCCCTTCCGGGCGGTGATAGGCATCACTGTTGGCAACACGAGAAGGCAGCACATCCCTTGAGGGCGGCGATAGCTTATGGTGAGGCGCACAATGATAGCTTCTCGTGAAGCACACGGTGATATGCATCGGACGTAAGAGAAACGTGCAGACGACGATCGGTACCGAGCGCGTGAAAGAAGCCTACGCACGGCGATAGGCACCACGCAAAAGAAGCCTGCACACGACGATAGGGATTGAGTACGTGAAAGAAGCCTGTGGACGACGATAAGAATTGCTGCGACAGTTCGCGGGCGGTGATAGGCATCGCCATCTGTGATAGGAATGCAACAGGGTGAGACCTCTGTGGGCGGCAATAGGCATAGCCGTCTGTGCTTACTCGAGATGCCAAGGATACGCCTGCGGATGACGATGAGCAGCGCCCATCTACGAACTTCTTTGAGAGATAAAGATGAACGAGGAAAGGGAGAAAGAAGCTCGCGCATGGTGCTGCCATCACCATGCACGAATTGTGAAATCAAAGGAAGGGAAAGAAAGAAAGAGGCATGCACGACACTGCCACTACCGTGCATAGCCTCTGAGAAAAAACTTCGACGAAGGAGAAAGAGAAGAAGAGAGAGAAGAGAAGAGAGGAAAGAAGAGAAGAGAGAGAGAGGTTTACCTTAAGCCCAGGGGTGTAGACCCAAAAATTTTTCTCTCCTTCCTCTCTCTCTCAAGACACGATCTAACAATGAGAAAAGATTGAAATTTTACTAAGCAAAGTTCCGTCCTGTGTACAATGGTAGTACGTGATATATATAGAGTTTTGCCCAAACATGGGTGGAGTGATCAAAATTAAACCTAATTACTGAAAATTGAGATTTAATTGAATTAAATAAAATAAGAAAATAGGGTGCAAAATGACTGATTTGCCCCTTTTTAAAAATTGGAGAAATTCCAGAACAGTTTCTGCCGCTGCCCTAAAATTTGTGTGATCTTTCATGGATGATCCGGGGTTGCTCTGGTGCTCATTTATTCGAAAGATGATTGTTTTTCTATAGGGCTGGACATGACGATCGATTTGACACCAACTTCGAGCCATGGATAGTGTTTTTAAGCCACGATCACGTGACTTGAAATTTCAATGAATCTTGCAAATTTCGGATCGATAGTGTTCTCGTTCCTTGATGTTTTTCCATGATTTATTTTTTGGATCACACTGTTCATTCTGTCACAATTACGTGACAACAAACGCAGCTTGATTTCAAGTCTGGACGAGGATTTTTCAACTTTGGCGTTTTGGCTGAAATCTGGAATTTCGGTGCTCGAATTTGCAGTCACTTTGTCGGCTTTGTGTGTGAATTCCGACCGTTTATCATGCACAGGGTTCTGATCAGTGATAGCCATGGACCTTACGCAGGGTTCTGATTAGTGATAGCCATGGACCTTACGCACGTGATGCAGGTGGTTTCACATCTTTTGGGTTCGCGAGCGCCATGATTTGGCCGCTCGAGCGAGGCATGACGCTGCTGATTTTCTTGCAACTTTCTTCATGGATCGACAGCTTCTCTCTAGCTTTTCTCTTTGCTTGGATGTCGTCACGGGCCGTGCCACATATCGAAATGCTTATCACGACGAGACGAACACACTCACAGAATGGCCCTTGAATGGTGTTTAGTAGCATGGTGACCGCATGAGAATAGTGTGTGGCTTCTCTTGTTTTGGTCTTTTACCCATAACGTCTTCCTAGAGTGTCTGTTTAAGCTGAAATTTGACCCTTAGGGGTTTTCAACCATGCCAGATCTAATGGCGATGGTTCCACAACTGTTTCACATACTGAAAGTAGGGTTTCAGTTATAGGGGTCTGTTTTAGGGTGCTAGAGGCTGCTTCTGCCGAAACTGTTTATCAGTTTGCATTGCTTTAGACATGTTGGAATGCGACAAAACTTGATAGGAGACTTTTTTGAGTCCTTATGAAGATCTTGGCCAGTTCTAAGGCCATTATGAGACTGTCAAAATTTCCACTGTTTGTCAAGCTTTATTGATCAACTTCTCTATTTTATTCACGTCGGGGAACCATGGTGCTGAAAAATGTCTTCAAACAATATTCCCCACTGAATGTTGTGCTTTGAGAAAAGATAGAAGGAAAAAATTCAGAAAATTTCCTCTGGCTTTATTTCTATTTTCTTCCTAACCATAGGATTACCTGAACGCCGAGGAGATCCTCGCAATGCTATAGCTAAGATGCTTAGACGTTTGAATACAATGTACAGGTCCATCCATGAAAACTTTAAGGGGAGAAGAGACTTTGATGGATCTTTCCAAAGTCCTCACTCTCAAGGGATTATTTGTGATTCTGGTAGCTGAGGATTTTGTGTGGACCTCGTTGGTCAGAATCAGGTCTATCTGGAGATCAAGTGCCATGCTTTAGGGCACTATTCCCACTTGGTCTGAGTTTCTTTGTTTTTGGATTGACAATCAAAGAGCCTTTGGTCGGCGTTGGTTACTACTACATCAAGTTTGCTGTGACGATCCAGACCTTTCTTGGCCGGTTAGAGTGCATGGAAGGATAAGGAGGAAGGAAGGATAGTAGAGAGGCCAGCACCGGCTATGCAGAGAGCCTAGTGCTGGCTGTGTAGAGCTCAGCGCTGACTTTGAAGAGAGAGAAGTACCAGCGTCGGTTGAGTTATGTGCAGCCTCGGCTGAGTTGTGTGCAGCGCTGACTGTGTTGTGTACAGCGCCGGTTGTGAAGAGAAAGACTGAGTTGTGTGCAGCGCCAGTTGTGTCTCTGACATGCATGTGCTGATGGTGCGACCTGTTGAGTGCATGCTGTTTGAGTGCTACTTGTTCAGATTTTGAAGTCTTTTGGCACCACTAGGGTAGCTACCTCACCCTCATGAGTACTTAAGCCTCCTTTCTCACCCACACCACTCACTCTCCCCTCATCTCTTCTCTCTCTCTAAGGAAAGAGCTCAAAGGAGTGGCTATTGGTGGGTAGCCATTATTCGGTGGGTGAGAGCTGGGAAAGGAAGATCGGAGAAGGCACCATTGTTGTTTAAGTAAGTGGGTCCATCACCATTGCATTGTAGTCGTGAGGATGCATGGAAAATTATGCATGTGAAATGAGCAAGGAAAGTGTATGTGATGTAGAAAACCGTTACGCATTTTTCACTGAAACTTGGGGTTTTGTTCTATAATGGAAGTGGATGCTAAGACTGAATGTATGATTCTTAGATTATGTAAGAAATGCATGTTATGTGTATACATTGTGAAAGAATGGTTGTTATCATGTTCTTCACCATGAAATGAAGGTCATGGAGTGTATTTTTAAGACATGTTATACGCTACTATGAAATTCTAGGAATATATGTGTTCTTGAAAGAGGATTTTGAACTGTCAAATGGGGTCTGATTGACCTCAAACTACCACCATTGGAAAGATATACGAGTTTAGTAAAAAAATTTCTTTTTCCCATTTTTTGAAATTCTTTACAAAAATGAAGTTATGTTTCAAAATAAGAAGGTATATCATTATTGACTGTTTTCTTAGATTTTTCATTAATATCACTGTGGTAACTGATTTTAACTAACCAAACGAGGTCCATTTTCAGCCAAACCACCTCCATTTGAAAAATATTTGAGTGGAATAAAATTTTCATGATAAAATATTTTAAAATTCGTTTTAGATTGAAAGTTATACTTCGTTTTATGAAGGTATGTCACTGTGGGCAGTGTTGACAAAGTTCAGAAGTATCACCTTGTTTGGCATGAATCTTTGAACAATCAAATGTAATCCAAATGATTTCAAATTTTCTTTTCTAGAAAGATACTTGACTTGTCTTGAATGTTTATTTTGAAACTGTCACAAGTTGCCTCACGGTTTGAAAGTTATAATGATATGAAGCAGAGTATGTTGCTGTCCACTGTACACAGCAGGGTGCAGCTAGTTAACCCTCATCTCATTGAACCTTTAAGAGGTCAAACGGGGTCCAATTGTCTTCAAATCAATCCCATTTGAAGGATAGGTGTGTTTAGTACAAATTTGGTTTTGGAACCATTTTTAAACTCTAACTGGTCCAAATGTTACGACCTTAATGGCAAGCGCACGTCATTGCCCTTGATGGCAGGAAATTAAGCGGTAAGGCTTGATTGAAATAATGTTACTATTACTTTGATACTATCATTATGATACTGTTTAAATGTGATGTGTCACTACCCAAAATGTGATATTGCTACTATTATGACGTGACTCTGATATCATTATAATGTGAATGATGGTACCATGCTGCTTATGTGATATATGAATAGGTACATACTGTGTGAATGATGGTACCATGCTGCTTATATGATATATGAATGGGCACCTACTATGTGAATGATGGTATCATGCTTATGTGATATATGAATGGGTACCTACTGTGTGAATGATGGTACCATGCTGCTTATGTGATATATGACTAGGTACCTACCGTGTGAATGATGGTGACATGTTGTTTATGTGATATATGAATGGGTACCTATTGTGTGAATGATATTACCATGCTTCTTATGTGATATATGAATGGGTACCTACTGTGTGAATGATGGTATCATGCTGCTTATATGATATATGAATGGGTACCTACTATGTGAATGATGGTATCATACTGCTTATGTGATATATAAATGGGTAACATGTTGCTTATATGATATATGAACGGATACCTACTATGTGAATGATGGTACCATGCTGTTTATGTGATATATGAATGGGTACCTACTGTGTGAATGATGGTACCATACTGCTTATGTTATATATGAATGAGCACCTACTGTGTGAATGATGGTGCTGACAGTTGCTTGTTGGGAAGACACCTACTGTGTGAATGATGGTGTCGGTAGCTACTATCTTCCCCTGACTCTCCATGATAGGACGAGAGTTAGGATGTGAGTAATTAGGAGGGTCGCGTGGTACTATGCATTGGGTCACCCATTGGTAGTGTAACGCTCTCTCGTCAAAAGGGCATAAGGAGAGGGTAGTGTCTTGCAAGGCCACTACATATCGAAAACCCCAAAGCGCACTGGAGATGTGTGTGTGCGTGAGGGAATTACGAAGTGGAACATCCACTTGTCATTGTCCTCCCTCCTGAACGAGGGTAGAGGTTGCCTTAGCTTGAGCGTTAGGACTTCTACTTTGGGAGTAGGGCCTTACTAGTTTTGTAACTATGATCTGTTGTCCTTACTGTTCTTCTTTAAGTAAGTGATTATGATTTGTGTATTGATTATTGAACTTCCTTTATCATGTTACTGTTAGAGTGTTGTGAAGCATGTTGAGGGACTTCACGCGATGCCTTGTGAGTATACGTGCATTGCATATTATTGTCACTATTATACTAGTTGGAATGCAATGGTGTAGATCTGCTTATTGGGTTGTTAGCTCATTCCATTATATATATATAACTGTAGAATGAAGGGTGGTGGCATTTGTGCTAAAGGTGGGTGGCAATTTTGGGGTTTGAAGCCCGAAATCAAGAAGTTTAAAAAGCCGTCTTCCGAAGACTTTCGCAATATGTTTTGGTGATCTCAGCAAGATGATGTATACTTTGCTTTGTGTATTTTTGGGCAAGTAGTGCCTTGAAGGAATTGTAAATACTTTTTGATATTGAATGAATGAGATGGTTGTTCTTTTGGATTGATACTTTCTCTGTTGGATGGGTTTATTCTAGTTCTCTGTTATGGTTTTCTCTTGGTTCCATGTTTTTATGCATTGAGCCACTCCCACATGAGTGACGTTTGTGACCTCTGATAGTGATCCCGCGCTCTGTCACCCTCTGGTAGGGGTTAGGAGGCAGTGTCATGACATTTTCTTTTGACAATTAAGGTACCTCTATGGGTTCCATCCTGCTGGGTCCAGTCAGGGGCTTTTACTTGGTCTGTCTCGAAGGTCTGGGTCTATCGACTAAGGAAGGTTTTTGACGAGGTGGCCTCGTGGACCCCATCCTACCAGGTCCAATCGGGGGCTTTTTGTTGGCCTGTCCCAAAGGTTTGAGCCTGTCGGCTAAGGAAGGTTTTTGGCGAGGCGACCTCATGGCGAGGCATCTCGTAGGTTTGCCCTGGCTTTGTTAGTTTCTTGCCTTCGGAGGAATCTTTGATTTGTCGGAGTGATTTTCTTGTTTTTTTTGACTTCTTTGGGAATGGTGCTTTCATTCATGAGACTTTTCTTGCCTTCTTGGCGAGTCTTCTGTCCTTCGAGTCCTTTTTGCGAATAGACTCAAGCTATCAAAATCTTTCCTTGAAGCTCATATTTTTGGGTTCTAGTATTGCGACACTAAGGATTTTTCTCTTTGAATGTGGGTTGAAGCCGCCTATGGAAGCGAACGCTGCATCAACTTGTTTATTGGTCCATGAGCCCTTTACGGGTTTTCACCTAGACTGGGGAAGAGGCGCCGTAGAGATGGTTTTCACCAACTTCATTTTATTTGGGGTTTTTTTACCCATGACCTTTTGGCCATGTCCACCCTTTTCATCCGTTTTTACTCACGGCGCCCTTATGGGTTTTCATCGTGCTCAGGTTTTTTTTTCACGGAACTCTTTTACTCATGGTTTCTTGACCATGCCCATCTGTCATTTTTACTCATGGCGTTCCCTTGTCCAAGTATAAATCATTCCTGTTATTTTTTCTTTTGTGAAGGCATGTTTAAGGTCATGCCTTTGGGACTTGTGTGAAGCCTTTTATCGTCATGCAGTCAGGACGTGCACTACAGTTTAAAGTCAGATGGCTGGAACGTGGTAGAGATGGATGGTAGTCTGTAGAGCCATGGAGTTAGTGTGGTGGTGGTTTTGACTCACTTTGGGGAGATAGCACGAGGCTACCTATGAAAGATGGAAGATGTATGAATGAAAGATGAAAAATGGTGACCCTCTAGCTTACGACAAGTATGGATGGCAAGATGGTCTACCATTTTGTGAGCATGGGTGAGACTCACTGAGGAATGAGGAATAGTAATGAGGAAGTGAATTGATTCACTGGGGAGATGATGAAGTTGGTGCGCACACACAAACGGGTCGGTTAGGGAAGATGTTTGTGAAAATACACTTAAAGGGCATGTGCGCATATGTGTGGGGGCATCTTTAAGGTCATGCATCATGGACCTGAGCAAAGCAGTTTAACGTCATGCAGTCAGGACGTGAACTATGGTTTAAGGTCATATAGCTTGGACCGTGGTTATGCAGTTTAAAGTCATGCAACTAGGACCATGCAGTTTAAGGTCGTGCAACTAGACCTCCGCTACAGTTTAAGGTCATAAAGTTTGGACCATGGTGCCAAGCCTTTTAACGTCATGCGGTCAAGACGTGCACTACAATTTAAAGTCATACAGCTGGACCATAGTTATACAGTTTAGAGTCATGCAACGAGGATTGTGCAGTTTAAGTTCATGCAACTAGACCTCCGCTATAGTGTAAGGTCATATAGTTTGAACCATACAGTTTAGGGTCATGCACCTAAACCGTTTAGGCAGGTTGCTGTGTAGGTGATTGTTCATGGGGAATAGGTCTGTGGATAACAATCCGACTCCCTTGGGGATAAAAATGGTTAAAACCAAGAAGAGGTTTAGATGGAGAGGCAGACTTAATTGGGGATTTGGGGACAAGTATGACTCCCTAAGGTTAAAGATGGTACTCCATGGCTTGTGGGAAAGTAGCCCAACTCCTGGGAGTAAGATAGCTTGGTGTGTGACTGACCCAAGGGGATTGAAGGGGTAAGCATGAATCCATAGGGATAATGAGCAATAATATTCTTGTAACTCCATTGAGAATGACAGGCTGGTGCACAGGTGCAACCCCACTGGGAATTGAAGAGATAAGAATGACCCTAACTCCACTAGGGATAATGGGCCGCTATACAGATGCGACTCCTACTGGGGATGATGGAGGTGCGTCTATTTCATAGATTAAAGTCATGTGCATGGACTATTTTAACGTCTTACTACAGGGATGTGAACGACATTTTTAAGGTCTTGTTGCTTGGACCATGGCTATGCAGCTTAGACCATGCAGTTTAAGGTCGTACACCTAGAGCTCTACAACAGTTTAAGGTCATATAGTTTGGACCATGGTGTTAAGCCTTTTAAAATCATGTGGTCACGACGTGCACTACAGTTTAAGGTCATACATCTGGACCATGGTTATTCAGTTTAGAGTCATGCAACGAGGACTGTGCAGTTTAAGGTCATGCGACTAGACCTTCGCTACAGTTTAAGGTCATATAGTTTGGACCATGGTGCTAAGCCTTTTATGGTCATGCGGCCAGGACGTATACTACAGTTTAAGGTCATACAGATGGACCATGGTTATGCAGTTTAGAGTCATGCACCGAGGACTGTGCAGTTTAAGGTCGTGTAACTAGACCTCCGCTACAGTTTAAGGTCATATAGTTTGGACCATGCAGTTTAGGGTCGTGCATGTAGATTGTTTAGGTGGGTAGGGAATTTGACTCCATGGGGAACATGGCCGTAACTGGAGACTTGACTCCCTGAGGATGCAAAGTGGTGGCCTGCTTGTGGGGATGACAGGTCACGATCAGGGAAAAGTGGAAAAATCCACAGTCGACAGCGTTATAGCATGCACATGGTGCTAAGTTTTCGATGATGCACGCGGCGTTAGGCTTAGATGACGTGCACACGACGTTAGGCCTTGATGAAGTGCGCAACGATAGTTTCTGGTGAAGCACATGGCAATAGCCTTTGTGTGAAGCGCGTGACGATATCCTCTTATGAAGCGTGCAGCAAAAACCTTTGTGTGAAGTGCGCGACGATAGCTTCTGGTGAAGTGCCCGGTGATAGCCTCTGGTGAAGCACACAGTGATAACCTTTGGTGAAGCATGCAACAATATCCTCTTAGTGAAGCACGTGGCAAAAAGGCATAGCGATAATAGTGAGTTCATGAGGCACATGCAGCAATGACTTACATTCAGACCTCGGGCTTGACCCGCCCCGACCTGGACTTATCGTAGTTTGAAGACGAGGACTGGACTGTCATTTCGAACTTGTGAGGGGCACTTCGCGGCACTGCTAAATATAAAGGGGGAAAAAACCCCATTTTACTATTTTAACGTAAGGTAAAACAATGAAGAAAGTTTTTAAAGAGAGAGAGAGGGAGCTGGAACTTCCATAAAGAGATCTACGGCAAGAGTTTCGTGGCTAAAACTCTCAGTATACAGGCCTTCAGGAGATTTTCGGTGAACTTGAGCAGATCACAAACCTTTGCAATGTGCTTGAGGACATTTTTTTAGAGTGTTAAGGCTTTCTAAGCAAGGAATAGGGAGCTTCATAGGGCTTCAGCGAGACTCTGGCAGAACAGCAAGAGTCGTAGTGGTACTCTGCTGGAATTTCAGTGATTTTCTGATAGTTCTGTGATTGCTGGCAAGTTGCAGAAGAGTCAGGGGACTTTGATGGTCTTCTGGTTATTGAAAGAGAAGGAGGAGTAGAAATGAGATCACCAGAAACACAGTGAAATTTAGGCGAGTTGAGGAGTGCAAAGAAGGGAGAAGGGAAACCCGCAGGGTCACAAGGGAGCATTTTCAGGAATTTTGGTGGCTTTTCGTTAGCTTCAGTCATCGGTGGAAGACGGGGAAGGGTTTCCCGGCGAGTAGGAGCGAATTCCTAGCTAGGAGAAAAAACACCGGTAGGGGAAAGAACAGGGTTAAACGGGGTTTCCCGATGGACGGAGGCGAGTTTCCAACGAAACCTGAAGGATTGCAGGGTAGGCAAAGGTTGTGAGAAGGTTGACCGTCACCAAGGGGCAGTAGTTGGGGAAACCGAAGAGGCATGAGGGTTAATACTCTCTGGGAATTGGAGACGGTGGGAACCGGAGCACTATAAGGGCACAGGTGACATTAAGCCGCATGAAATGCTTCCTTCGCATGGCGTTAAGCTTCTCGCAGCGACAACCATGCTTGGTAGCATGCCGCTCATGGCAATGGCCGTGTGTGGTGTTGGCCTGCCCTCAATGATGGTAGAACATGACATTGAGTTGCGCACGACAATGATTGCGCGCGACATTGAGTTACACGTAGCGATGGTTGCGTGCGGTGTTGGGTTGCATGCAGCGATGATTGCACATGGCATTGGGTTGCGTGCAGTGATGACCATGGACGACAATGTCTTATCGGGGCCAAGAGTGATGGCGAATGAGAAGGCCCGGTCAATGTGGTCTATTGGAAGCCAAGTCCTCAAGTGCAACACTGAAGTCCATGTTGTTTTGGAGGAAGGGAATCCATCATAGGCCAGCTCCTTACCAGGAAAGTTAGTCTGATAGACTCTATCAGAGTACTTCTTCCCTATCCTGGAAACCAGTCGTACTTTGTCAGATGAATTGAAGCTGGCTCGAAAATGGTTGGTCCTCCTTGGAAGCAAGAGTAACACTTCAACAAGAACATCCTCTTTTTCTCTGAAGTAAAAGTAACTGTTGATACTATATCTGTAACCTCCTTGATAATGGGTTTTTGCAATAAAAGAAATGAATTTCTTTTGGGTTGGGTTGCTATTTTTGTTTTCTCTTTCTTTCTTTTTACTGCATGCACCACATTTTGAGAGCACATCAGGGATAATACTTCTTTAGGTGTCGCCCATTGATAGGGGGCATTGCCTCTTCTCCATCAGAGTTTGTCAGGATGTGCTCATAGGGGACCTGTAGTGAGATTTCCTCTTGAACAGGAGTGGTGGCTTGGAAGTGTTCAGGGAGAATGACACAGACAATGTGGCCTTTTTGTACGTTCTTGAAGACTATAGCTTCGAACCCAAAGCATTCTCCCAGCTCATGGCCTCATACCAGGTGATATGGGCACCAGAGACTTTCTGTAGCCTGAGCAAGATGCTTAAGTTGCCTAGGGGGCTTGGGAGTGACGAGACCCTGTTGGAGCATTGCCTCGAAGAGGGCTTGCAGAGGGTCTAGCTCAGCACTTCCTTGGGCTTGTGTCAGGAGGTCTTCTTGCACTGGTGGAGCAGGGACTTGAGGGTGTCCTTCTGAGTTACCATGAACTTCTTGGTGCTGCTGCATCTTCTTTGCCAACAGCTTGTGGAAGCCAGTGCATTCGCTCAGGTCATGGCATTGTATCAGATGATACAAACACCAGAGATTCTTAGTTCCTGGAGGTAGGAATTTGGGCTGGCTTGTCCGCTTCGATGTGATGAGACCTTCTTCGAGCATTACAGAGAATAGTGCACGGAGATAGCTGGTGCCACTTCATCCTCTTGGATTGTCACAATGTGGAAAGCCTCAGTTGGCCTGAATGTTTTCTTTAGCTCTTCGAGCTTTATTTGACCCTTGTTAATAAGGGTTTCGATAAGGGGTGACCTACTCTCTTGTGATGGGTGCAATACCTCTCTTGTGTCTTCTGTTCATCTTGTTATGGGGTATTGACCTCCGGTAGTTGGATCATGTTTTGCTCTAGTAGTAATCGAAGCAGTGCGGAACCCACTCCTTCTCGAAGGGGTACACCTTGTTCTGGTGCTGGATCCAGTAGTCACTTCGATTTATATTTTTAGGGGGTGAGACCCTGTTATAGGACTGCTGCTGCTTGACTTCAGCCTGAGGTGTCTATGCCTTGGAGATATCCAAAGTCTGAGGGGTGACTTTCTAAGTGTCAACCATGGTGACGGTCACATTAATCACCGCTTTTGACTGGTTGTCTGGATTGTTGGAGCGAGAATTGCCATTGCCCCGATCTTCTCTCGAGTTAGAGGGCTACTGGAGAGATTCACTATGGTGTTTGGATACACCTTCTATACGAACTGCTTTAGAGATGAGCTCTGACATGGAGGGTGGATTGGAGGCCTCAACATGCATGGCGATCTTGGGCAACATATTTCATATGCAGGTCTGAACTGCTTCTCTTTTAGTCTTGGAAGTGGTGTGATATGTTGCCAACTCTCTCCATCGGGCGATGAATTTATCGACCAGCTCACCAGGGTCTTGAGTTAGAGTGAGGAGCTCAATGGTTTCCATGTTTCTCTAGATTTCATAGAAGAGTTAGTAAAACAATTGCTCCATTTCTTGCCATGTGTGCATCGCGCTTGGAGGTCGCCGAGCATAGCATTGAAAGGATGGGCCTTCGAGAGTTTCAACGAACTGACGAAGGAGGAGTTGCCCATCAGTTTTCGTTTCTCGACAAGCTGTTTGGAAGTGAGCGGTATGTTGGTGCCGGGACATAATACTATTGAACGATGGGAGCTTCCCTATTTGCTAGTTTGGGAGAAACAACACCTAGTCGATGTACGAGGGATATGACTTTTGGTAAAGTAACGCCTCTTACATGCTCGAGACCTTATTCTTGAGACTGTGGGTCACCATGGCATCTATGTCGGTTTGTGAAACCATGCGAGGAGAAGAGCTGTCTTGGGAGGCTGGTGGGGGAGCTTGCTCGGGAGCTGTGTCCTCTCCAGGCTGGGAGTTGGTCTCATGGTGAGGAGGAGAAGCAGGGGTCCTGGAGGCCTCCAGGTGGTCCATATTTTCGAGGATGGACTACATCATTACTTCGAACCTATTCATCCGCTCTTCTTGGGCACCATCCGAGTCTTTGATCACCATGAAACTGACCATTTCTTCTAGAAGACCAAAGCCAGGTGAAGTAGTGGACTGCTGGGGTTGGCGAGTCATACGTGGCAAGTCAGTCTATAGGGGCTCAACATTCCCCGACTGGACTTGAGCCTTTTACGCCGATGGTGTGAGGACTGGTTCTTGATAGTCTTGAGACCTTGACTTCTTGACAGCTCGGTCTTTTGCTGTGACGGTGACCACCGAGCAATCTTGGCTTCTCGTTCAAGTTCTAGAATCCGAAGAGTGAAGAAGGAATTGTGAGGCAGGAGGTCATCAAGAGTGGTAACCTCAACTGCCTTAGCAGTCTCTCTGGTTAGGAGCTGCGGGCCTCTCTTCTCTTTGATCCTGAGACTGCAATAGACTTCGGTCCAGAATTGAGCCTGAGATTTGGACTGAGCACGCCAGAGTTGTGTTTATCAGCTGGAGTAGAGAATGAGGCCCCAGGATAAAGGGAAATCTGGGTTGCTACCTTGGAGACTGAAGGCTTCTATCTCTCGTCAGGCCTTTGCCCCAAATTCCTTTGTGAGGTCCGGATGCATGGCTGATCTGGGGTGGCTGGCTCAAGATGGTACTCTTAGGAAAAACTTTTGAATACCTGGTCTTGCGGTGCTTGCCTGGCAAAGGAAGAGTGAAAGAAGCAACTCGTTCACAGCTCTGCTTGAGTTAGGATAAAAAAGGAACCTGTGAAGCTGGTGCATGTGCACCTTAGGAGTTAGCCATCCGGGTGACTTGGGGGTCAACCTGAGCTCGATCTGCTGGTTCGACCTTAGGAGGTCGATACCTACGAGCTCATGTCTATGAGGGATCGAGTGGGAGCTCATCTCTCATAGGGTGGAGTTGTGTGTGCTGAGAGGGAGGACGAAGTGGTTGACCCTCGTGTGCTCGAGCTGACGCAGAATTGGCGCTGCCCTGAGCTGTGTGATGCAGATGCATGACGCGTGCCAGGTTCGGCCTAGCCTTGGATGCGAACTCAAGGCAGCATGAAAGTCGCCCTGAGGTGTGGCTTGAGTGGTTGGACCACGAGCCTTCAGGTGTGTGTGAGAGGTTGAGGCCACAGGATCTCCCCCTTGGTGTGTCGAGCCTCTAGGCATAGAGGTTCAGGGTGGTGAAGGAGTATGGGGAGTGGCCTTGCAACGACTCTCAGGAGCGATGACAACTTACTTACCTTTTGCGAAAGCGGATAGGGCAACATTTCGGTGTACCTCAGCAATATGACCGGGAAGGGACTTGCTAGTAGTAGGGTGCGTGCTGTGTGTGGTGACATGTGTGCCACCAATGCGAAAGGCCTTGGTGGAGGGTCCACCAAGGCTAGGAAGTGGCGAGCTAGGGACCTTCAAGTCCCTTCTCGCACTAACCCAGGAGAGAACCTGAGAGCCGGACTGTGAGTCCTGACTCAAGAGGAGTGTAGGGAACGAGGCTTGAGAAGCTCGCCTCCCTGGAACAGTCACGAGTGTGGGGATGAGAAAATCCCCATCTCGGATGAACGGGTTGAGTAACCCAGATGTCATGAAATATAGTGTAGAAAGTAAAAGGTGATGCTATCAAGAAAGAGCGAACCGACGAAGGGGTAATAAGTCCTTAGTGGAGTCGCCAAACTAGTCAGATGCCTCGATCTCACCTACTCGGATCTAATTGATTGGGTTTCGGAAGACCTGAGATTGAGATCGCTCTCTTGGGAACCTTGCTCACAAAACAAGGGTAGGTTCCCAATTAGTGAGGGAGGAATTTGATACGTGAGGTGGGGACCAACCTCAATGGGGTCTCACGACGAAAAGCCCCCTAGTCGCTTCAGCTGGTTCGAAATAGCCTCCCTTGACTTGGAATCTCCTTGTTTTATGCACAACACTATCATGGTTAACTTTCAAGACAAGTGGGCCGAAGGACCCAACCTTGTCTTAGGGTAATGCACATTCATATGGCAGAGAAGGTGAGAAATTAGGGTGATGAAGAAGAAGGTCTGAGTAAAGAACGAAAAGAGAAGAGAACTTGTGAAGGGGACGAAACTAGCATGATAGCTGGACTAGTTCAGTGACCGACTCGGAGTGGTAGCAAGACGGGCATGGTACTCAGAACCAGCACGACAACAATACTACTCGAAACCAAGGTCGATATGTCTGTTCTAATTTGGTGTGGTAGTAAGACGGGCATGATACTCAGGACCAGCACAACTATAATACTAGTCGATAGTCAGACCACTATGACAATACTAGACTGAGTCATCCTTCAGTCAAGCAAGAATGAGGAGAGAAAAAAAAAAAGAAAAAGAAAAGAAAAGAGAATGAAGAGAAGGCGTGAGACGGCGAGCGCGACGGCATTGAGCATCGCCACCGACAGCTGTGGAGTAACAGTGTCGTGGCCCTTGGACGGCGTTGGACACTGCTGCTCACGGTGACAGTGGCAGTTGATGAATGGTGTTAGGCATCGCCATTGGCAACACGAGAACGCAGCGCGTCCCTTGCGGGCAGCGATAGGCATCGCCGTTGGCAACACGAGAAGGCAGCAAATAATTTACGATGACAATGACAGATCCCTCGATGAAGATCTCTCGGATCTTGACACCTTAAACTGATAAAATGCAATAGTAGAGAAAATGAGACAAATCAAATTTAGATCTGAGGTCAGATCTGCCCAGAAACGAGCAGGCATGCTCTTAGATCTGTGCCAGAGCCAGCATGATCCAGAGCACCAAAACACTATTTCAAAAGCAATAAACAGATCAAAATAATTATAATAAGATAAAAACAGTAAAAGAAGAAGAAATAAAGGTGAAGCAAACAATACCAACTCGGGTCGGATGGCCCGAGAATCTCGAGCCTTCAAGGGCTTTCCCATATCCGCACCAGCGCCCTCTTTGCCTCTCTGATTCGGATGTTGACCAGCAGATCTCTGGTGTAGAAGGGTTGTTGTACCCTAAAGATAGTTTAGATATAGGGTTGTTATGCCCTAGGTCTAGGTTTTCTCAGGCTTAGGGTTAGGGTTTCAGGAGGCTAGGGTTTCTGAAGCAAGTCTATCTTCTAGGGTTTCCATTCTCTTCTAAAGCCATGTTTAGGGTTTTTATCTCCTGTTTCTAACTTCATCTGCCCTTAACTAGCCACAAAAAAGAGATATAGAAGGGTCCAAGATCTGTTGGAAAGGATATACTTCCATAACCAACAAATCCTCATAAAAAAGAAACATTTTTTAAGGTATGGATTTGGGTGACACGCCTAGTTTTGCCCAAAAAAAATCATTAAAAACCGACCAAAAGCTAAAAAAAACAATTCGGGCGACACCAGGCATGTCGCTCAATCTAGGTTGGGCAACACTGCCAATGTCATCCAACCCAAATCTCATCCAAATTGAAAATTTTTACTTTGAGTGTGGTCCTCGGCCTCTTGTGAAGCTCTCAGAGAAACTTTGGGTCAAAAAGGACTTTTTTACTATTTTTAATGATTTTTTTGGTAAAATAGGGTGTTTGCAGGATTGGGTCAAAACAGGGTGTCTACAAGGTTCCGGGTAGCCACATTGGTTCTGGGTCACAGGTTTTGTGTGAACCATGGATTTTGGGTTTACTAGGATAATTTAGTCTTAAGAAACCATAGAATTTTTCAGATTAAAAATAGGGTATCTACAGTTGCCCCTCTTTGGCACTCCCTATCCTTCGAGGGACAGGTGAGTGGCAAAGAAGTAGACAATTTAGCATTCCCTATCCTTTGAGGGGTAGGTGAACGTCAAAGATAATGCGAGACATTTTAAATTTCTTCCTGAGGTCACGTGGTCAAAGGGCACACCAACTAATCCCTCCAAGTCATTGCGCTCACCGAGCTCACCCACCTAGGACATTTTTCCTCCTAGGGTTTTAGGCGTGAGATGTCGGTGAGTTACACAAGCTTGAAACTCGAGTTGGATTTTCTGGTCATGCCACTTAACTTCAGGGTTTTTTTCAGTTTGAAATGTTTAATCCTGACATCTTCTTTGATTTCCTTAGGGTTTCCTAAGACTATCTATAGGAAAGGCTTTCTATAGGAAGAGACTTGTCTGATCGGTTCCAAAGAGAGAGACGAAGCAGTAACGCGGCAACGTGGTAATCATCATATATGGGTGTCCAAGCTCCTTCATTTTAAAAGTATTTTTTAGAATTTTTGAAGATAGGGGGAGATTTGAAATAGAATCGAAAGCAATGACATGTACGATTTTTACAAAGAAATTAAGGTTTTTGAAAACACAAGACATATAGTGAAAATTTTGAAAAGAGAAAGATATTTCAAAAAACAAGGTTGGTTAGCAGTTTTAACTCCTGCAACAATAGAGCCCTCTAAGCAGTTTAGCGTCATACATCGATGGACCATACACCCGACCCTTTTACGTCAATACGAGGCTAGATGAAATATACCGGACCCTTTTACGTCATAAGGGGATAGACAAAATATACTCGACCATTTTACATCACACGGGGATAGACGGTACCTGCCTCGGCTCTTTTACGTTGCACGAGTTTGACGTTTCTCCATCGAACATGACGGTTGTGCCCTGGATACACCCGATCTTTTACGTCATACGGGGCTACACGGTACCTGCCTCAACTCTTTTACATTGCATGAGTTTGACGTATTTCATTGAACAAGGTGGTTGTGCCCTGGATACACTCAACCTTTTGCATCATACGGGTCTAGACGGTACCTACCCCGACTCGTTTACATCGCACGAGTTTGACATTTTTCCATTGAACAATATGGTTGTACCCTGGATACACCCGACCTTTTGCGTCATATAGGGCTAGACGATACTTGTTTCGGCTCTTTTATGTCGTACGAGTTTGACGTTTTTCCATTGAACAAGGTGGTTGTGTCTTGGATACACCTGACCTTTTGCGTCATACGGGGCTAGATGGTACCTATCTAAGCTCTTTTACATCGCACGAGTTTGACGTTGAACTGAATTGGACTTTGGTTGGTAGTTTAGGCTCGTGCCACCGAGGAACATTTTCTTTTTTATTTTATTTTTTTTGAAATTTTGGAAAAATAATTGGCAGTTTAGGCTCATGCCACTGAGGAGCGATTGAAATTTTTGAAAATTAATTAAATGTTTGAAAATACTTGTAAAAACACGTGGCAAAACCAAATTTGGTTCCTGGAAGTCCCTCAAATCAAGTGGGTGCAATTTTAGGAAAAATGTTTTAGGCGACATGAGGCGTGTCGCCCGGGCGGCACTGGTGGTGTCGCCCAGGTCTGGACGACATGGCTGGTGTTAGTTGCCAACCTAGATTTTTTTTTTTTTTTGCATTTAGCTAGAAATGCTGGGAAATAAAAAAAAAGACTCTTTTGGAAAAAAATATTTGGGTGACACCAGGTGTGTAGCCCGGGCGGCACTAGTGATGTCGCCCATGTTTGAGCAACACGACTGGTGTCACCCACTGCCCATTTTTTTTATTTTTTTATTTTTTATCAAGTGTTTAAAAAAAAAGGTTTTGCAAAGAAAGGAATTGGGCGACATGAGTGGTGTCGCCCCACAGGCTGTCGCCCAAATAAATTTTTTTTTTTTTTTTTAGTGT
>NW_006497560.1:2433197-2541545 GCF_000471905.2 Amborella trichopoda | reverse complement strand
AGATCCGGATCGCCGATCCGCCGATCCGGATCGGTTTTTGAAAAGCCCGATCCGGGTCACCGATCCGGTTTTTAAACCATTGCTTTGCACCATCAGCACCACTCGTCATCTCCCCCTGTCGCACGCCATCTCCTCCTCCATCGTCTGTGGTAGTCCAGCTCCTACTTCTGCCACCACACTGCTCACTCTCTTCCATCCACTGCGCCCCCTGTTTTGGCCACCTCTTCTCGCTCACTAGCCTCCATGCTCTCTGCTCTCTCGTGATTCCCTCTGCAACATCGCGCTTTCTCTCTCTAAAACCCACAAAAAGGAAAACAGTCACTCTTCCCTTTTCGTTGCTTTTGTTTCGCGTTAAGTTTTTTGTGATTTTCACTTTCGTTCAACCCTCACACGTAAAACCCAGCAACGTGCCTTTCTCACTGCTTTTCCGTGCCTTTCTCACTGCTTTTCCTTTTCCCCATCCCTCCCTTTCGTTCTTTTTTATTTTTTTTGTTTTTTTCTTCTTATTGCGTTTCGTTTTTCCCTTTCCACACTTCACTTCGTTCAAGCCTCTCTCTCTTTAAGTCAATCTACTCCTTTTCCTTTATTTAAATATTATCCCCAACATTCACATAATACCCAATAGCCTAACCAAAGCCCCCTTCTCCCTTGATCAATTAAAACCCTTTTTATTGTTATTTTATCTTCATCCCATTTTTCTTATTTCATTCATTTCATCCTATTCTTCCCAATCCTATTTTATTTTATTTACTTTTTTTTTTAATCTTATCTTATCTTACCTCATCCTATTTTATTTTAATGATTTATTTTACTTTATTTTTAGCTCCCAGAGATGAAATTGAAAAGAGAACTGATACTGTTGAGCTGCTTCAAACGGCTGAAAAGCTCATTGTTGAGATCGATCTCATAAACAAGAATGAGACTTTGCCATCATTTACCCTTTCTTGGCCTTCATCGGGATTCGCCCTAGAATTTCGGAGAAAGGATGGACTCCCGTCCCCTTTGGATGGTTCTAATGATGTGGCCTCCTTCACCCTCTCTCATCTATATATTATTACCTTTGATGAGAGTTCGTCACTCTCATTCGAGGAAAGCCACTCCCCAGTACTGGATGGAATGAGTTGCACTTCCCTTGTTGGCAACCCCACTGATATGGCTCCTCCACGCCTTGAAGGCACCATGATTCCCTGCAAAGCCAGCCACATGCTTCCCCCATGTCATGCGTGTTGCATGTGCGCTCTTGACTATGACAGTAAGGCCTCATCTGATGAGGGTTTCACATTCCCATTAGGGGAGGAAGAGCTCAATTCTGATGGGGTGACATCCCTCGTCCTCATCCACCCAATAACTCCTACTTTTGACAAGAGCTCGTCACTCTCATTGGAGTAAAATCATTTCCTAATAAAGGATGATATGGTCAACATTCCCTTCGCTGACCACCCCAATGAAATAGCGCCTCCAGCTCTCGAAGACGACCCTCACCAATAATGTTGTTGAAGCAGCAACAGTCGAATCCAAGTTTGTAAGCTCCAAGGCATGTAACCGGAAAATAGAAGAAGAGTCCTCAAGTATGGCAGCTGTTGAAGCTATAGTAATCGACGAAGTACTAAAATCCTATGGAGACGAGATTGCGCAACTCAAGGTCATGTTAAGGCGATTACAAGTTGAGATGAGGTTAAAAGATGAAACAATGGAAACTTTGCGCCAAGAGGTATTGGTGTCTCATAATCGGGGCACCAAGCCCTCTTTACCATCCATGAAGCAAGGTATCGGGTCATCGAAACAGCACCATCAGAAGAAAGGGTACACCCACCCTCGCCTCCCTCATTACCAGTCTCTTCCCCACCAACGCAGGTTGGGAACGAAGAATTAGTGAAGGGCATGGTAGCCGAGGCATTGAAAAAGTACAATATCCCAGAGATGGAAGAGCTAAGCCGCTACTAAAAGCCTTACCCAGTGTATGTTGACCAAACTCCATTTCCACCGGGCTATCAAAGATTTAACTTCCCCAAGTTTGATGGTACTAGCTCATCGCAGCAACACATAGCCCATTTGATTATAACCTGTGACAATACAGCGAACAATGAACACCAACTACTTCGGCAATTTGTGGGAACCCTTATAGGAGCAGCATTCAAATGGTACTCTCGGTTACTTCTAGGGTCAATCTCATCATGGGCACAAATGGAGGAAGAGTTCCTTAAGCGCTTCTGAGGCGTAGAAAAGAAAGTGCAACTCTTTGAACTCTTTAAGGTGAAACAAAAGCCACATGAGCCAGTGATCAAGTACATCGAAAGGTAGCGCAATCTCGCCATCAATCTAGCCACACCGATAAGTGAGCCGTAAGAGATAGAGTACTGCATCAACGGGGATGCACCTAGAATTGGCTCGTTATGTCACTTCATCATGGCTCAATACATTCGCCAAGATAGTCGATAAGGCAGTTCAAATTGAAGGTTTTCTCAAACACCACGGTTTAGATGCACGACCCTAAACTGCATGGTCCAAACTACACGACCTTAAACTGTAGCGGTAGTCTAGTTGCACGACCATAACTGCATGGTCCAAGCTATATGACCCTAAACTATAGCACACGTCCTAGTGACACGACGTTAAAATGCACAACATATGGTCTCAGAGGCAAGGCCTTAAACATGCCCTCAGGTCTTGGCAAATGACCTTAAAACACGCCAAATTGATGGTCATGGTGGCATGACCTTAAACACGCTTCTGAAAAAAAAAAACAAGAAGACGAACATGATGAAAACTCGTAAGGGCATCATGGGTAAAAAAATGTCAAAAACAAAATGATGATGGACATGGTGTGCACCCCAAAGGCCACCATGAGCAAAATATGTCAAAAAGAAGAAAGACGGGCATAGTGAAACTCGCAAGGCCACTATTGGCAAGATTGTCAAAATAAAGGGGGTGTGGTGAAAACCCTTTGGGGCACTCACTCTCAAATGACGGGTGTGTTGATCCTCCCCTACTGGTCATCATGAGTAAAAATGTCAAAATGTCTGTAGCAAGACGTTAAACTGCGTGACATATAGTCCATTTGCACGACTATAAATTGCTTCCTGTTCCTACATACCTTCATTGGGGTTACCGCATGATACCATTCTACACATCCCCTACTACATCCTTATTCACAAACCCCCGGTGAAAAGACACCACCCCTTCGAGGTGTCCTCCCAAATCAAGGTGTACCTCGGTCGTGACTGCGAGGCTTCGAAGCATAGCATGCAACCGTCAAAGCATGCACCTGCCTGTATAAAGACATATCAAAGAGGTGTACCATAGTTCTGACTGTGAAGTTTCGAAGCAGAGCATGCACTTCAAAGCATGCGGCCGCCTCTATAAAGCCATATATCAAAGAGGTGTACCACAGTTCCAGCTGTGAGGCTTCGAAGCATAGTATACAGCCTTCAAAGAATGCTCCCACCTCTACAATGCCATATCACAAATAAGTGTACCACATTTTTGACTGTGAGGCTTCGAAGCAGAGCATGCACTTCAAAGCATGCACCTACCTCTATAAAGCTATACATCAAATAGGTGTACCACAGTTCCGACTGTGAGGCTTTGAAGCAGAGCATGCACTTTAAAGCATGTGCCTACCTCTATAAAGCCATATATCTAAGAGGTGTACCATAGTTCTGACTGTGAGGCTTCGAAGCATAGTATGCAACTGTCAAAGCATGCGATAATCTCTACAATGCCATATCACAAAGAGCTGTACCATAGTTTCGACTGTGAAGCTTCAAAGCAAAGTATGCAAGGCATGCGCCCGCCTCTACAAAGCAATATCTCAAAAGGCATACCGCAGTCTCAACCGTATACCCCTACACCTGATAGGATGCTTTCACCACTCATTGTACCCATGACCGCACTTCTTTCCATGCATACCCTTATGCTAGACCCTGTTACTACCGAGCGTATTCTATCACTATCCCTAGTGGAGTTGTGCCAAATCTGTAACCTCTGTCATCCCCATTGGAGTTAGGAGCAAGCCACTATCTCTCCTCCCCAGTAGGAGTCACATCCGTATTGTATCCCATTATCCCCAGGGAGTTAGGGCCATTCTTATCTTTTCAATCCCCAGTGGGGTTGCATTTGTGCTCTGGCTTGTCATTCTCAGCATGCATACCATTGCTCATTATCCCTGGGGAGTCACACTTGCCCTCTTAATCCTCAATGAAGTTTGCTTCCCTTTGCCACTCCTCGTAGGGCCACCATCTTCATCTAAAGCTCTATGCTTGTGTATAGCCTTACCAATTTTATCCCCAAGGAGTCGGATTGCTTTCTACAGACTTATCCCCCATAGAGCTTCACCTACATGGCGACCGACACAATGGTCCGTGCTGCATGACCTTAAACTGCACAGCCATGGTCCTAGTCGCATGACCCTAAATTGCACAGCCATGGTCCAAACTATATGCCCTTAAACTGTAGTGGAGGTCTAGTTGCATGACCTTAAACTGCACAACCTTAATCCTAGTCGCATGACCCTAAACTGCACAACCATGATCCATACTATATGACCTTAAACTGCACAGCCGTGGTCCGTGCTGCATGACCTTAAACTACACAACCGTGGTCCGCGTTGCATGACTTTAAACTGCATAGCCATGGTCCAAACTATATGACCTTAAACTATAGTGGAGGTCTAGTTGCACGACATTAAACTGCCTAGTCCTAACTGCATGACTTTAAACTACAGAGCCACGGTCCGAACGATATGACCATAAACCATAGTATATATCCTAGCTACATGATATTAAAAGGCTCAACCTCGGTCCAAACTATATGACCTTAAACTGTAGCGGAGGTCTAGTTGCATGACCTTAAACTACCTGGTTCTAGTTGCATGACTTTAAACTGCATAACCACGATCCAAGCTATATGACCTTAAACTATAGTGCACGTCTTGACTACATGACGTTAAACTGCTTTACCAAGATCTAGGAGGCATGACCTTAAGACACCCCCACACATATGTGCACACCCCCTTTACGTGCATTTTCATGTACGCTTTATCTAACTGACCCATTCGTGTGTGCACACCACTCACTCCACTACCACTATTCATCATTCCCCAGTGAGTCTCACCATGCTTACAAAACGACGAGCCATCTCTCCACCTAAACTCGCCATCAGCTAGTGGGTCACCATATTTCACCCACTCATACATTTTCCATCTTTCATAGGTAGCCTCATGCCATCTCCTAAAATGAGCTAAAACCACCACTATACTCACTCCATGGCCTCCACAGACTGCCAGTCATCATCACTATGGTACAGCTGTACGACCCTAAACTATAGTGTGCGTCCTAGCCACATGGCGTTAAAAGGCTTTGTATAGGTCTAGAAGGTATGACCCAAAACATGCCTTCGTAAAAAATGGGCATGGTGTACACCTGGACAAGGGAACGCCATGAGTAAAAATGACGGACAGGCATGGTCACGAAATCATGAGTAAAAGAGTTTCGTGAAAAAAAAAACCCCGGCACGGTGAAAACCCCAAAGGGCATCATGAATAAAAACTGATGAAAAGGGTGGACATGGCCGCAAGTTCATGGGTAAAAGAGCTTGAAAACAAAGGAAGTTGGTGAAAATTGTCTTTACGATGGCACTTCCCTTATTCAAGTAAAAACTCACAAAAGGGTGCTTGTACTGACAAAATAGGTTGACGCACTACCACAGCCTCAGCCGACACCCAATTGCCAAACAGTCATAATCCTGGCTAATGTGGTCTACCTAAAATCCTCAACTGCCAGCATCCAATCACAACGTAAAATGGCTCATTCGGGAGTGAGAGCCTCATAAGATCTCCCACACTTCACCTTCGAAAACAACAAGAGTTCTTGGGGGTGAGGACGACGACCGAAAGATCCCTCCAAAATGCTAAAAAGCATCACGAAGACAAGGAATTGACGAAGCCAGAGCCTAACCTGCTAGAGACTTCAGGATTATTCCTCTCCATGAGATCGCCTCACCTAAAACCTTTCTTAGCCGACAGGCCCAGAATTTTTGGACCCTGCAGGATGGGGCCCACGAGGCCGCCTCGCCAAAATTCCCTCTAGCCGACAGGCCCAGACCTTCAAGATAAAAGCCCCCGACTGGACGGGACCCACAAAGGTACCCTGATCATCAAAACCAAACCTGGTGTAGCAGCAAACAATGCCAGCCAAAGGTTCAATAGCACTTGGCCTCCAGATAGGCTTGATTCTGGCCAATGAGGTCCCTATAAAATCCTCAAGCTGCCAGAATCGTAAATAGTCCCTTGAGGATGAGGACTTCTACAGATCCCTCAAAAAGTCTCTTTTCCCCCTAAAGTCTCCACGGATGGACTTGTACAATGCATCCAAACATCTGAGCATCCTTTCCGAAATTTGTCCCTCTCGTTTCGCTAGAAGAACAACATTTGGCAAGGTAAGCTGCACCTTGGTCTCTAGTCAATAGAGCCTAACAAAACAGTGAAAATTATGATAGTCTCAGAATGGCCCCAGAACTGGTCAAGTTCTTCGTGAGGACTCTCAAAAGTCTTTTGCCAAGTTTCGTTGCAATCTGACATGTTTAAGGCAGTGCAGACTTAGAAACAGTTCCGACAGAATCATCCTCTAGCACCCTAAAACAGACCCTATAACTAGAACTATATTTTTGGTGTCTCAATTTGCTGTGGGACCATCGCCATTTGATCTGGCACGGTTGAAAACCCCCTGGGGTCAAATTTCAGCTTGAAAGAACATTCCAAGAAGAAGTTATAAGCAAAAGAGCGAAACAGGAGGAGCTGCACGCTATTCCCGTGCGGCCACCCTGCAACTCAACTCCATTAAAGGGGAAGTCACGACTAGTGATTTTCGACGCTCATCTCACCCGTCTCAAGTCGGATCAAGCCCAAATTTGATGAGCGTATTCGTCTCATCAAGACGAGCATTTCGATAATGTGGCATGCCCAGTGACGACATCCGAGCACGAAGAAAAGCTAGAGAGAAGTTGCTAATCCGTAAAGAAAGTGCAAGAAAATTAGTAGTGTTGTGCCTCGCTTGAGCGGCCAAATCACGCCACTCACGAGCCGATCGACATGAAACCAGTTTCATCGCGTGCGTAAGGTCCATGGCCATCACTAATCCAAACCTTGTGTAAGATGAACGGTCGGATTTCACACACGAAGCCGATGAAATGACTGCAAATTCCATCACCGGATATCCAGATTCTGTCACCAGAATTCCAGATTTAGGCCAAAACTCCAAATTTACAAAATCTTCGTGCGGGCATAGAATCGAGCTGTGTTTGTTACCCCGCGATCGTGATGGCATTCTCAGTGTGATCCAAAGAAGAAATCACATAAAAACATCAAGAAACGAGCATACAATCGATCTGAAATTTCAAGATTCATTCAAATTTCAGTCACATGATCGTGTCCTAAAAACACGATCCATGGCTCGAAGTGGGTATAGAATCATTTGTCATGCCGAGCTCTGCAAGAAAACAATCATCTTTCGATCAAATGAGCATCAAAACAACCCCGGATCATCCATGAAAGATCAAGCAAGTTTTCGATCAATTAAATCTTTATTTTCAACAATTAAGTTTAATTTTGATCAATCCACCCATGTTTGGGCACAATTATAAATATACCACGTACTCTTATTGTAAACAGACCCTTCATTTCCTCAATAAAGTCTTGAGCTTTATTCATTGGTGGGTCACGTCTTGGGAGAGAGAGGAAGGAGAGAGAAATTTTTGGGTCAGTACCCCTAGACTTAGTGTTTCTCTTTCTCTCTCTTCTTCTTTTTGTCTCTCCTCTTCCATGGACAACGGAAGTCTATCGCCATCTGTGTCACTCTTTCTTCCTTTCTTATTCTCTCCTTCCCTCTTTGTGGTCCCTTGTGACCACCCTTCCCCTCTATTCCTGACGGTCCCTCAGGTCCACCTATTTTCTTTTCCTTGTACCTTTGCATGACCATATCCTCCATGTGGACCCTTGGGTCCACCTCCTCCTCTTTTATTTATTTTTTTTACCCTCATGGTATCCTCCTCACATGGGGTCCCATGAGACCACCTTTGCCCATTTTGCTTCGTATCATACCTATGACCGTCTCGTGCGAACATCTGCCTATCGCCCATCTCGTGAACGATCAATTCCCATCACCGTGTGCAACCACTCCATCGCCGTGTATCTTTCTCATCGGCATGCGCACTCACTCTTTTTCATCGCCGTACGCACTACTCTTTCCCCTTGCCGTGTACAAGCCGAGTCATTGCTGTGTGCTACCTAACCTACCCTTTCGTCGCGTGCGTGACCGAGGTTCGTCGCCCGTGGCCACCATCCCAGCCTCTCTCTTCCGATGTGCTCAACCCCGCTGCAGTCACCTAGCTGCCGTCCATTCCCCATCTCTCCCTTTTGTTCTGTTTTTTTTTTGGTTTTCTTATTGCGTTACGTTTTGCCCTTTCCACACTTCACTTCGTTCAAGCCATAAGTCAATCTACTCCTTTTCCTTTATTTAAATATTATCCCCCACATTCACGTAATACCCAATAGCCTAACCAAAACCCCCTTCTCTCTCGATCAATTAAAACGCTTTTTATAGTTATTTTATCTTCATCCCATTTTTCTTATTTCATTTATTTCATCCTATTCTTCCCAATCCTATTTTATTTTATTTACTTTTTTTTGTTTTTTTTATCTTATCTTACCTCATCCTCTTTTATTTTAATTATTTATTTTACTTTATTTCATTTACATCTTTTATTTTATTTTCCCCATCTTATATCATTTCATTTTCTTTTATCCATTTTATTTTATTTTTCTTTTACTTCGTTTTATTTTCATTCATTTTATTCTTCTTTCTTCCTAACTCCATCTTTAATCTTAAATTGTTTCAATTCATCTCTTTCATTTTCATTTAATCTTATTCCACTTTACTTTTCATTTCACTCCATTTTATTTTATTTTATTTTTGACAAGTTAGGGTCCCCAGACCCATTGGTTGGGACGTCTGATGTGTGTGTGTTTGTAGGAAAGGAGAAACAGGTTAAGGGAGGAGATTCCAAATTGGCCATAGGCCAGGGGGCTTTCCAATGTGATCTAAGAGGGCATCCACGCGAGCCAACCCGAGTGTGTCACGGACCCACGTGAGGTAAGTTCCGCCTTACGACCCAAATTTCTCTCTCACTAGTTGGACACATGCCCTTGTTCTATGAACAAGGTTCTCGAAAGAGCGATATCAGGTCTCGAGTCTTTCGAATCTGAGACACGTGTCACCCGATCACCTAGATCCGGGGTGGCGAGATCGAGGCACCTAACCACTGGTCTCTCTGATAAGTACTTAAGTGGGCCTATTTTTGATATGAGCTTGACTGTATGAGATAAGACATAATGTCTTAACTTCTGTATAAACCGCACAAGTGTTGAGCAATGCTTCTCCACATCTAGGTATCTTGTCTCGTAGTCGACCATTGTTTTGCTGATGTAGGATATCGTTTGTTCTTTTTCATGGTCATCGTATTGTCTTAACATTGCCCCCATGGTCTTATCTTTCACAGATATGTATAGGAATATGGGTTTATCTGGATTAGGAGGGCTAAGGATGAGAGGTTTTGTGAGGTACTCCTTGATTTAGTCAAACGCTTCTTGGCATTCATTATCCCATATGAATGGGGCATCCTTTTTAAGGACCGTATTGAACGACGCACACTTGTTTGCCAATTGTGAAGTAAAACGCCTTATGTCTTGTATGCAACCTTGAAGCCCACAAATTTCTTTGATGTTCCGAGGAGGAGGCTTTTCAGTGATAGCTCGTATTTTGGATGGGTCCACCTCAATGCCTCTTTGGCATACTATAAATCCTAGTAGTTTGTTGGATTCAACTTCAAAGGCACATTTCTATGGATTGAGTTTGAGTTGATGTTTTCAGAGTCTTTCAAAAATGGTTCTCAGGTTGGTGAGATGACCAGACCTGGTCTTCGACTTGACCAGAATGTCGTCGACATAGTCTTCCTTAATGGCATTCATTAAGTCGTGGAAGATGCTAGTCATTGCCTGCTGATAAGTTGCCCCTGCATTTTTGAGGACAAAGGGCATGACACAGTAGTAGTCTTGGCTTGGTCTTCTTCTGCCATGAGGATCTGGTTATAGCTTGAGAAGCCATCCATGAATGACACCATCTCATGCACCGCAGTGTTGTCGACTAAGGCATCTATGTTTGGTAGTGGAAAATTGTCCTTAGGACATGCGTTATTGAGGTCTCTGTACTCGACACACACTCGGATCCTCCTGTCTTTCTTGGGAACAACCACTATGTTGGCCAACAATTCTGAGTAATCGACGGGGGTAATAAATTTTTCCTTGAGCAGTTTGTCGATTTCTTCATTAATTTTGAGCTCAAGGTAGGTCTTTTGACGTTGGAGTTTCTGCCTTATGGGCTTTGCCCCTTCGTTGAATTTGAGGTGATGTCGCACCAATGTGGGATTTAACCTGACATATCATCGTATGACCAGACGAAGACATCGCGATATTCCTTGAAAAAGGAAATCATATTTTCCCACTCCTCAAGAGATCGGGAGGTTCTAATCTTGGTTAACCTTGGGTCATTCTCAGTTCCTAGGTTCACGTCGATCGTCTCTTCGATGATAGCTATTGGGTCACCATCGAACCTCTTCTTGAATTGCTCAATATGGAAGCGAGTTCCTCAGGTTGAGGGATTTCCTCAGACTCTTGGCTCTCTTGATCTTCATCTTGGTGGTCCAATTCGTTGTCTTGGGTATTGTGCACCGTTATCGGGTTATCTCGAGTGTTCACTGTTTTTTAAAATTCTTTTTCATTATTATCAATTTTATCATGTTTCAAATTTTCAACGGATTTTGAAACATCACAAGAGGTGTCCCTTATGGGACTCGTGAGAGAAATGTTGGGGACTGGATGCATAGGGTGGTTAGATGGCCACCCTGTGTCTATCCATTTTTTGGCACCGGGACTTGAACGTGCCACTGGTATTCCAACGATTCTCAAGATAGGAGAGTGATCGACCAATTCCGTTCTTGAGTTTGAATAGGCGGATGAGCACGCTTGGCTGTGTTAGAGCCGATTGTGTATACCTTCAAATCCAAGTCAGCAAAAAGGTCTTCAATTCCCAGTTCTTGTATGTGCTGAGATGCGGAAGAAGAATTATTCCCCATTAGGCAATCAAGGATCACCTTTGGCCATTTTAAAGGATGGTCATCGAGAGGGTTGAGGCTTTAAATGCCTCTAGAAACAAAGCTCGGATAGCTGGAAGGCTTCATCCAGCTTTGAAATAAGGTGAGAGAACACTCGAGTCCTCTTCGATCCCCATTTTCAGTTTTGGCTTGGGATGATTCAAAAATTGCCTTCATTACGCCTTTCCCTTGACTCCCCAAGCCTTGACCTGGTTGGAAGCCTTGTGAGAAGAGCATGTGCCAAGCCTCGAGGGACCCAAAACCGTATCGATGTTGACATTGGATGATGTCCTCCAGTGATGCAGAAGTTTGCAAAATTTGAGGAACAAGGTAAGGTCGCCTTGCTCGAAGGAAGTGAATGGGATTTCCTCAAGCTCGACCCCTATGACTAACTTCCCGTTATGTATACTAGAATTGAGAAAAGCAGGGGGTTCAGCACATACCTTTGCGACACCATTTTTAGTCGAAAATTTTAGGCATTGATGGAGTGTAGAGGTGACCACGAGGTTTTCATGCAGCTATGGTCTACTTAGCAGCATGTTAAAATAGGTTTTATGTCTAGGACATAAAACTCTATCACTTGAATGGTAGGACCAATCTTGAGTGTGAGAGGCAGTATGCCTTCAGCTTGTCACTTGGTCCCGTTGTATGCAGCGATAGTTAGTTGATATGGCTCGAAGTCATCTGGACTTTTGCCTACCCGCTTCACTGTCTTTGTAGGGCATATGTTTAAGGATGCCCCATTATCAACAGCACTCTCCATATCTCATATCCCTACATGAGGTGATATGCAGAGGTTGGACAGGAAAGCGGTTGAAGCTGGCTGGGATGTCATCATCAGTGAACACGATTGACGTTGGTGCCATCAGTTGGTTGATCATTCCCCACAACTCTTCTGGTTGTGTGCTGCTTAGGCTTTGTGTCTTGGTGAGGACCTTCTCGATCTGAGCCCTGAGTGCTGGTGAGTTGGCGAGTAGCTCCAAGATGGAGATTTGAGCCTAGATCTTCTCGAGATGAGCTGGTATATCGTAGGTAGTTGCAAATCATTGAATTTCCTTGTTCGGTTCTTGATCTATGACCCCTGCTGATTGTCTGGCTCTTGAGATGTTTCCCATTCTTTCATCGAGAGTATCGGCCATCAATTGAATGGGTTTGAACACTCGACCTCTTCGGGTTAGGGAATCAACCTCACCAGCCTGAAGTCTAATAGGGTCAGCCCTAGTGAGAGTAATGGGAGATTTTGGTGTGTTGGCCCTGTGTTTAGGAGATGACGCCTTTTCATTGGTCCTGACCATATCGATTTCTAATGTATCATTTTCCCCATATTGATCCGATTTGGGAAGGTTGTCGAGATTCAGAGATGAAGGGTTTCCTCTCAAAAGGCTCAAAAGATCTTCTTCGGGCTCTTGAAAGTGATGATCACAAGCAAATATGAATTGGCTGGGATCATCTTCTTCATCTCCACTCTCAATCATGTGAATGACAAAGTTCCCTTTTGCATTGTCTTGAGCTCTCGGTTTTTAGGTTGTTGTGACCATATTTTTAGAGAGGATTTGTGAAGATACCCATCTTTTTATTAGGTTCTTCGACAAGTTGATTTTTAGATGCGACCGTGATGTCCCCCCTATTGATTAACCCTTGAATCGCCCATTTCAAATACAAGCAGTTTTGGGTATCATGAGCATGGTTTTGATGCCATTTACACCACCTTCTCTTATTCGTGACTTGAAATGGTGGTTCAGTTGGTGACGAGAGATAACCCATATTTCGAGCTAGGACTAATTCCAACACTTTTTTCAATGGGTCTTTTGGAGGGGTGAAATTATCCTCTCCCCTTTGGTTATTATTTTGAGCGTTGGCTCTAGGCTGACCCCCTCAGTTTTGGTTCTAATTGTTGCATTGAGCTGCTGAACCCTGAGCCGGTCCGTTAACGACAATCTCATTAACATGACAAGAAGCATTCCCCTTGTTATTATTATTGCTCTTATTTTGGGGAGCTGCTATCTGTTTATTGTCGGGCTTGGTGCTGAGGAGTGTCCCTCTGGCCCTTTCATGTCACACCACCTACTCAATCATGGAGTCAAAGGAGTGGGGGATAAGACCTTGGCTAAAGAAGGTCCTGTATTTAGGAGCAACATTCTCTAAAACTGTGGACGTCTTGGCTGGGTCCGTAAGTGGACATTATATGACCCACATCGCCGCCTCGTGGAATCGACTGTTGAAATCCTTGAAGGATTCTCATGGGTTTTGTTTCGTTGCACTGAGCTCACCCAAGGAGAGAGGTCTTGGTGTCGACCCGTGGTAGTGAAAGACGAATAGGTTGAACATTTTGTCTGGAGTGATGTGTGGCCAAGTAGACATTGTTCTCCGATGCCAGTTCAAGGCCTCACCGGTTAATGTTTGTGAAATATAGCCTTCAGTTGGTTAGGCCTATCTCGCAAAGCTCGAACGCAGAGGAGGTACACGTTGACGTGAGTACTTGGATCGCTCTTCCCATTGAACTTGTTTCTAAATTCTGGGACGACAAATCCCAGGGGAAGGTCTTCCAGGCCTCCTTGGGTCTCATCAACAGAGGCCTTCGAGAGTAGGATTCTATGCATGCCCATTCGTACAAGCATATCTTGCATTGCTTTTAAAGTGCTTTCTTGTTGTGTATTTAGCATGACAGTAGGCCCACTGGTCGGTGGGTTTCCAAGCGTAGACTGATAAGTTTAAACTTAGGGTACATGTTGGCCTACATGAACCTGAGATTGATGAGCCACAGTCACTGGGGTGGTTTGATACATTTGTGCCTGAGGGGTGTACTGACTCATAGTTGTCGCCACCGGTTGCGAAAATTGCTCAGTTTGTTGGACTGGGTGAACTAGAGGGACCGATTGAAGAATCGACTGACTTGATTGTGCTAAGGGTTGACCTATATCACTAACTTGGTTTGGCATCGACCCATAAGCTGGGGTGTGAATAGTGTAACCTAGGTCAACTAGGCTTTTAAAGGTAGCTTGGATGCTCATCTCGCCTAAGGGTCGGTTTGGGTCGACACCTCATCGTCGTACAGTGTTAAGGACATCATGAGTTATACTATGATGGCGTGAGGTTGGGTTTGATCCCTTAGACCTATGTGGGTGTTAGTTTTTAGATCGCTGCACGTCAGGGTTATCTTGGTTCGAGTTACGGGAATTGGTGTTAGATGTTGCATGGATTTCTTTCCTCACTCGACTTCTACTTTAGTTTTCTAAAAGCCCCTGTAGGACGACTCCCGATCTGACCCCTTGACTATTTGAGTCTTTTAGGCTGAACCGACTTTTTAAGCCACAAAAATTTCTGGAGTAGGGGTGGACCCATGGGATTCTACCTCTAATTGAAGACCTGGTCATTGGATAATTGATTGACCTGAGGTCTGTCAATAATCCCAAAGTATCGCGGCATATTGGTCCCTAGGTTTGGGAAGGTTAGGCTTAAAGTCAGCCGTGGAGCGATCATCATGGTCTCCTTGAGTAACCGACATGGTGATTGATTTTGGTGGGGTTCTAGATGTAGACATAGGTAAGATCTAGACTAGACGACTTAGGGCAGACCTAGCTTGACTCTAAGGGCAAAACCTTAATTGAGACCTAGACTGGAACCTTGACTTGCTAGACTCAATGGGTTTTGGGTTCAGACCCTGAACTAGGGTAAGCTTAGTCTAGCTCTAGAGGTAACTCTATGCTAGAACCTAGACTAAGACCTAGACTAGATAGGTACGAGTCTTGGCTCGGACCAAGAGGGGGTCTAGGTTCGGACCTAGGTGTGAACTTGGTTCGGACCTAGACTGAGCTGGGTGTAAGCTTGAACTTGGACCCAGAGAATTTTGGAGATCAGATCGGGTGTGGACCCAGACTAGATTAAGGTTGGTTTTGGCAACAGCCCCTGACTCGGAATAAAAGGGGCCTAGGTTCGGACCTGGGTGTGAACCTGGTTTCGGACCTGGGCTAGGCTGGGTATAAGCCTTAACTTGGACCCATAATTTTGATAATCTGACCAGGTGTGGACCTGGACTAGATCAAATATGAACTAGGAACGAGCCTTCGGCTCGAACCGAGAGGGGGTCTAAGTTCGGACTAAGGCGGAACATGGTTCGGACCTAGGCTAAGCTGGGTACAAGCCTGGACTTGGACCCAGAGGGTTCAGGTCGAACCAAAAGCAGGTTCGGACTGAGATCTAAGATTAATCGACAAAAATAAGCAAGCACAACACACGAAAATATTTGACCTAGATTATAGGTAGGCTTGGCTTGAGAGTACGCTCCTAACTATTGAAATGTGGCTAGGTTGATATAGGTCCCCACTTAGGTCTTGACCTCCTGTTATAGGATGTTCACCAGGTCTTACTATACGCGGAGTTTCTTTGAGGCAAAAGATTATGGAGGGGCACTCACAGTTAAAGTTATGTGAATCCCAACCACCTCGATTCTCAAAGCTAGGTTCCCCTCAGGCTGTTAACGTGAATTTTTGGGGCTTTTGAAATATTTGTTTGCTGCTTTTTAGGGCATACCCGATCCGGCATGTGCTGGAGTGTGTAAAGAAGCACGCAAGCAAAAATAAAGTGAAAAGCAAGAAGGCATACATTGCAATGAAGAAATAAAGAGAGCGCTTGGCACTAGTTGTGCCTAGCGATGCGTGCTTCGAGGCGAAGCTCGATTGAAGCACAATATAGATGGAGGGGTAGGCAACCCCTAAGAAAGTAAAATCAAAACACTGAGACCAGGCACAGTACGTGCTAAGTCAAGCGTTGCCCGAGTCGAGGGTGACTCGAACGGAACACAGTTCATTGAGGGTACAAGCAACCCTCAATGTATTTTTTTTTATTTTTTTATCCTTTTATCTTTGATGAAACACAGTTAAACTAAGCATGGTGAAAGTAGGGAAAATATGATTTCAATCAAAATTAACAAACTAAAAAAAAATTAGAAAGTCAGGAACATGATACCTATTCGAAGCAAAATAGTTTTTCTATATTTTTAAAAATTTTATTTTGAGCCAAAACTTGGTCAACATGGATCCAAAAGGCTCTGGAACAAGCTTGTGGGGTCCCAGAATTTTTTGGGGCACTTGCAGCTGGGTGACACAGGTGGTGTCACCGACACTACTGGTGTCGCCCTTGCAGCAGTGTCGGCTGAAAAAATTATTATTACTATTATATTTTTTATCTCGTTAAACTTGATGAAATAAGGCTACAATAAACTTGGAAGAAGCAGGAAAAAAAATTATTTATGATGAAATAAATTAAAACAGAGTAAAGCAGGACCGTGCAGACAAAACAGATCTGTATTAAGTAAAATATTTTTTTGGTATTTTTAAAAATTTTATTTTGATCTGAAATTTTTTGAGTAGTCACAAGAGAGACCTAGAGAAGATACACGAAGTTTCAGAAGAATCTGAAACTTTTAAATTTCGGCGACACGGGGAGTGTCGCCTTGTTTCTATGCAGCACTGGTGGTGTCGTCCAGAAAAATTAGGGTTTCGTAGCACCAAAACGTTAGATCCTAGTTACTACCAACTTTTGGAACCTTTTGTGACTGAAATTGGTGAAAAAAAGTCAATGAAAATCGTATTTTGGTGCTTGGATCAATCTCGAAAGGCCCCACGGTGGGTGCCAAATTGTTTACGATGACAATCTGACAGATCCTCCGATGAAGATCTCTTAGATCTTGACACCTTAAACTGATAAAATACAGTAGTAGAGAAATGAGACAAATCGAATTCAGATTTGAGGCCAGATCTGCTCAGAAACGATCATACATGCTCTCAGATCTGTGGCAGAGCCAATGATCTAGAGCATCAAAACACGATTCAAAAGCAATAAACAGATCAAAATAAGATAAAAACAGTAAAAGAAGAAGAAATAAAAGTGAAAAAAACAATGCCAATCAGGGCCAGATGGCCCAGGACTCCCAAGCCTTCGAGGGCTCACCCCGTATCAGCATCAACATCCTCTTTGCCTCTCTGATTCAGATGTTGACCAGTGGATCTCTGGTGTATAAGGGTTGTTGTGCCCTAAAGACAATTTAGATCTAGGGTTGTTGTGCCCTAAGTCTAGGTTTCCTTAAGCTTAGGGTTAGGGTTTCAGGAGGCTAGGGTTTCTGAAGCAAGTCTATCCTCTAAGGTTTCAATTATCTTCTAAAGTCGTGTCTAGGGTTTCTATCTCCCGTTTCTAACTTCATTTTCCCTTAAGTAGCCATGAAAAAGAGATATACAAGGGTCCAAGATCTGTTGGAAAGGATATACTTCCATAACCAACTGATCTCATAAAAACAAAAAACATTTTTGAAGGTACGGATTTGGGAGACACCGGTAGTGTTGCTCAGGCGACACGCGCCTAGTGTCACAAAAAAAAATCATTAAAAATCAACCCAAAGCTAAAAAAAGAAATTCGGGGCAAAAGTGGTTTGGCGACACTGGTAGTGTTGCCCAAACCAAACAAAAAATCATCCAAATTGAAAATTTTTAATTTGAGTATGTTCCTCTGCCTCTTATGAATCTCTCAGAGAAACTTTGGGTCAAAAAGGGTTTTTTTACTATTTTTAATGATTTATTTAGTAAAACAAGGCATTTGCAAGATTCTGGGTCAAAACAGGGTGTCTGCAAGGTTCTGGGTAGGAAGATTGGTTCTTGGTCATAGGGTAGGCTGTGTGTAAAATGGATTTTGGGTTTACTAGAATAATGTGGTTATAAAGGTTCATAAACCATAGAATTTGCCAGATTAAAACGGGGTGTCTACACACATCCCTTGCAGGCGGCGATAGCTTCTGGTGAGACGCACAATGAAGCTTCTCGTGAAGCGCACGATGATAGGCATGGGGTGCAAGAGAAGCCTGTGGAAGGTGATATGTACCGAGCACTTGAAAGAAGCCTGCTCACGACGATAGGCACCAAGCTCAAGAAAGAAGCCTGCGCATGGTGATAGGCATCTAGCACGGGAAAGAAGCTTGTGGACGATGATAGGCATTGCCGCTATCCTTCGCGGGCAGCGATAGGCTTTACCGTCTGCGATAGGGGTGCAAAAGGGTGAGACCTCTGCGGGTGGCAAAAGGCATTGCCATCTGCGCTTACTCGGGACATCGAGGATGTGCCTGCGGACGATGATGAGCAACGCTGTCTGCGAACTTCTTTTAGAGATGGAGACGAACGAGGGAGAAAGAAGCTCGTGCATGGCACTGCCATCTCTATGCACAACCTGCAAAACCACAAGAAGGGAAAGAGAGAAAGAGGCACGCACGACACTGACACTACCATGCATAGCCTCTGAGAAAAAATTCTGATGAAAGAGAAAGAGAAGAAGAGAGAGAAGAGAGAGAAGAGAAAAGAGGAAAGAAGAGAAGAGAGAGAAAGAGGTTTACCTTATGCCCAAGGGTGCTGAACCAGAAGTTTCTCTCTCCTTCCTCTTTGTCTTAAGATGCGACCCAACAATGTGAAAAGATTGAAATTTTACAAAGCAAAGCTCGGTCCTGTGTACAATGGTAGTACATGCTATATATAGAGTTTTGCCCAAACATGGGTGGATTGATCAAAATTAAACTTAATTACTAAAAATTAAGATTTAATTGAATTAAATAAAATAAGAAAATAGGGTGTAAAATGACTGATTTCCCCTTTCCTAACAATTGGGTAAATTCCAAAACAGTCCCTGCTACTGCCCTAGAACGTGCGTGATCTTTCATGGATGGTCAGAGGTTGCTTTGGTGCCTGTTTATCCAAAAGATGATTGTTTCCTATAAGGCTCGGCATGGTGATCAATTTGATATCAACTTCGAGCCATGGATCTTGTTTTTAAGCCACGAACACGTGCATTGAAATTTGGATGAATCTTGCAAACTTCGGATCGATAGTGTGCTCGTTCCTTGATGTTTTTTCATGATTTATTCACTAGATCACTTTGAGCATGCCATCACAATCGCGTGGCAACAAACACAGCTCGATTTCGTGTCCGGACGAGGATTTTGCAACTTTGGAGTTTTGGTTGGAACCTGGAATTTCGACATCGGAATTTACAGTCATTTTATTGGTTTCGTGTGTGAAATCCTACTGTTCATCGTGCACGGAGATCGGACCAGTGATAGTCATAGACCTTACGCACGCGATGCAGGTGGTTTTAAATCGATTAGGTTCACGAGCACCATGATTTAGCCGCTTGAGCGAGGCGTGACATTGCTAACTTTCCTGCAACTTTCTTCATGGATCGGCAACTTCTCTCTAGCTTTTCTCTCCGCTCGGGTGTCGTCATGGGGCATGCTACATATTGAAAAGCTCGTCTCGAAGAGACAAACACGCTCACAAAATTTGTGCATGATCCGACCTCGGACGAGTGAGATATGAGCATCACAAGTTACTATTCGTGACTGCCCGTTTAATGGTGTTTCGGTCTTTTACCCATAACGTTTTCCTGGAGTGTTCGTTTAAGCTGAAATTTGAACTCTGGGGTTTTTTAACCATGTTGTATCCAATTATGATGGTCCCACAACTATTTGATGCACCAAAAGTAGGGTTTCTGTCATAGGGTTTCATTTCAGGGTGCTAGAGGCTGATTTTGCAGAAACTGTTTCTCAGTCTGCACTGCCTTAGACATGTCGAAATGCAACAACACTTGGTAAGAGAATTTTTGGAGTCCTTATAAAGATCTTAGCAAGTTATGGGTCTATTATGAGACTGTCGAAAGTTTCACTGTTTGTCAGGCTTTATTGACTGGCTTCTCCATTTTATTCCGCATCGGGGACCCTTGGTGTTGAAAAGTGTCTTTAAACAGTGGACCTTGCCATACTGAACAATTTCATGACCATCAAATTCTCAAATGATGACTTACAACTGGGTGAGGAGTCGCACAACCGCCCCCTCTTTGTGACAAGCGAGTTGCACGCCTGTCAAGTCAACCGCATCATGCTGGATGGAGGGTCTGCGGTGAACCTCATGCCCCAAAGGGTCCTTTCCCAGATTGGATTGAGCATGGACCAGCTCGAACCCACCAGCCTAACAGTTCAAGGATTCAATCAATCCGGGGAAAATTTGGTGGGCACGATTTGGTTCAAGCTCAAGATCGAGGACTTGAACACCACCACCTTGTTCCACGTCATTCACACGGATACCTCTTATAACATCATGCTGGGTCGCCCCTAGCTCCATGAGCATGGCGTGGTTCCTTCCATGCTTCATTAATACTACAAAAGGCCATTCTCAATCACTGAAAAACACTATGAAGATGCAAAGTATTACTTTGCAAACCCGATATGCCCCCAAGGGCCCGTGTTACCTACAAAAGCCTGAACGGACCCGAAATTGAGGGAAACCGCTTCAACCTCTCATGAGGATGTGGAAGACATGACGAGGTCACTTAATCTTCTCTTTTAGGAGGAAAGGAGATGTGGAAGAGTAATCCCCTTGACTCCTGCAGACAAGCACCTCTCCGTGTCCTCGAAATACCCGCCAAGCTGAAGGGACGAGGGAGACACACTGCTCCCCCTCCCCTCAGCACAAATGGCCCTGCCTGTAGAGGCCCAAAGTAAACCCGGTGACAACATAGTCGCAAGTTTAAGCCCGCCAGTGCCCGCGTCCACTTGCTACTAAGGAGACATGAAAGTGCTGTGTATCCCTGTCCCCCTGCCCAAAGCAAAAGTGGCACGGACAACTGAAAAAGAGACAAATGCCAGTTGGAAAATCTTATGCATCCCATCCTCTTTAAGAGGCGCGGACGACACTCTTACCCCTCAGACCGATTATTCCACAAACCAGCTCAAAGTTCTGTAGATACCTGATACGCTGAGCATTGAAGGGGACGAAAGCGACCCACCCCAACCCTCTAAGCTACATCGACGAAGCCCAACCAAGACCCTCCAAATTCCTAAGGTCCAAACCCACATCCCAGTCTTGCCACATGCTAGAGTCTCAAAAGATTATGACCTTACCAATCCCCCTGTCAAAGACCTGATTACCCTGCTTGGAGGTAGGAAGTGGCCCTTCCTCCCTAGACCACTGCCTCGCTAAAGGATTTTGTCAGCCGCGTGGACTTTTTTCACGAGATCTGATGTTTGTGCTAGGGGAGCAAGATCAAAGTTTGCTTGACCAAGCAGAGGCAATAAGAAAGAGAAAAACCAAGGCAGTGGGAGTTTCCCCTTCGAAATCCCCTCCCTCTCCATTACCAGGGTTCATCTCGAAAACTCAAGAGGCATTTTTATGGACAAACCCACGAAGTGACCCTTTGCTAGAGGCCGCGATCAAGCTTAGGTGGGACATATATAGCTCGAAGGCTCACCAAATTATGAAGAAAGTGGACTACGACCCATATGACAATTAGGGCATGAATGATGACAAAGGAATGCTGGCCCCCTTCATCATAATCGGGCCGCATCGTCTCGACACCGTCAAAAGGAAGGCATTGATTACTCAGGACGATCAAGCCTCCCACCATGGACTTTCCCTGCTGAGCAAGTCTTCCACATAATGGTATCGCAAGAATCACCGTCATCTCCTTGAAAGTCTATTCCTGAGGAAGCATCCACCCAGGGCTCCTAGGCAAGGACAGAAACTGACTAAGAAGGGCAGGAGTCCGCATAACCTGAAACATTAGAGACGTATACTCTCATCAAAGACTCATTGCCTCTTGATGATGATGAAATAGAGGAAGCCCCGGATGTCCTATAAGATGGTGGACAGGCCACCGTAGACGATTTGGAAGAAATAAACTTGGGTGACCATGTTGTACACCATTGTTGACGTTCGACCGTAAGCCCATGCGAATAAGGGGAGAGCCGGTGATAGTCTGGTCTCGCAAGTTAATGAAGCACCCGCAGACCAAGATTGTTCCGAAAATAAAGCTTCGAGCCTACGTAACCTGGGTACGGTGCCCTTGTACCAAAGAAGGAACCTTCATTGTAGCCCTATGCTAATGGCTGCAACAGGGCCCCAGACCACCGTCATTGTGCTCGAAACGTCGAAAAACCCCCGAGAACCAAATTTGGGCTCGATCGAACCTCCCTAGAGGGGTCTACGCTCACGCGGCCTCGCAACTCATGGGTTTTACCGCAACGTGGTGTGGCTTCTCTAAATTAGTCCTAGAAATGGGGATTGCAACAATGTTTTTGGACAGTGACTTAGCCAACCCACGGCACCTTTCTTTGAAACCAGATGAAGGTCAAACATAGACATGTTCCAGATCATGCCAGCCCCGTCGTTTTGACCTATGTGACACACTGTGGCGTGACCGAGAACCCTCATTGCTCTGAAGAGGAAAGTGACTAGAGAATCCAAGGACAAAATAGGGTTCAGCAAGCTCTGGATTCAGTGAAGCATAGCTCAATGTCCAAGCCTTAGAATAACGAGGGGAGGAGTTCAATAGAATCACCTCGTGAAGAGCTACATTCTAGTACAACTCTTGTATTCAATCCATGATTTGATGAATACAAGTCCCCAGGTTGCCAAATAAGCAAATCCAGGCAGTTGCTAGAATCCCTCCCTTTAACAACCTTCTAAATTAGGCAAATGCGCAAATTGACACTAAATCAACCCAAACTTCGTGTAAAACGACTACAACAGCCTCCTCTCTGACTTGCAAGTAGAGACATGAGCTAAAATGATGCAGTTTGAAGATGCATTGGTAAACAAATTTCACAAAACTAGTCGGACTTTCACCTCAGGGGAAAAGGCCACGACAACACGATTAAAGGGCAAAATGCTCACAATCCAAAGAAGAATGAAGATATGTTGTTGAAATAGTTGAACAACTGCCGCAAGTTACATGACCATCTTCCAAGGTCTTCCCATGCCAGAATAACTTGTATGTAGGGACAATCTTGTCATTCGGGCAAAAGATTGTAAGGATATTTTGGTCATTTGTGCCTAATTGTTTGATTTGTTTTGAATTTTTTTAATTGTATTTAAGCTTGAAGTTTGAGCATCCACCCTCATTAGGTGAATCCTCTATATAAGCAAGCTTAACTCACTTGTAAAAGGAGGGCTTTAGTTGACCCCTAGAGACCCTTTTTTTCTGACCCTTCTTTTTGGATGCTTCAATACCGCTAAAGGTTGGGAAGATTTGAGGCCAGATTTTTCTTGTCTTTCTTTGTGAGCCCCTGGCCTTCGAGGGAGAGGAAAGGGAGAGAGAGAAAACTTTGAGAGAGAAGGGATACCCCTAAGTGCACGGTTCCGTGGATGCCCCGGTCTCGCGGGTCACCCCCCTCTCATAAACTGAGTCATCCTTTCTCTCTCTCTCTCTTACTCTCACCTTCGCACATTCGATCCCGTCCCCGTGGCAGCCCGTGTCCATCTGTAAATTCATGATGTGAGCAAACTCGAGGGTCTCGACCCTCAGGTTTCTCTACACCCCTTTAGCGGCTAGCAAGCTCCTTCGAGAGGGTGACCAAGGAGGAGGGACATTCGGATCCCACCCAAATAGCATATAGAGAGTGAGAGGAGAGCTTCTGAGCTTGAAGAGGGCTCCCATTCAAACTGCATTGACGAGTAGTCGGAGGGCTTCATAATTTCTCTAAGAGGGTCATCAGCCTAGGCGTGTCCCCTAACCCCCAAAGCAGTGTAAGAGTGTTCACGATCATGTCGTAAAAATCTCTCTCACCGTCGGCCTGCTATCTGCTAGCATGAGGGTCCGCGTGTGCACCACGCGCTGGACCTGCAAGGTTGTGCGACAAAGGGTTTCCACCTCCCCCTCGGAGGGAAACCAGGACACCACCGACATTAACTGGTGACTCCAATGGGGACACGTCACTCTATCATTGAATCGAGCCATCTCCAGGTACCAACCTCTCTTTCTCCTCTTTCCACTTTTGCTATGGGATCCACTTATCCCTCTTTCCTTCGGGTCGAGGAGTTCTACATTCCCATACCCATGGATACTCATGGGGAGGCTTGACCGTTCGGTCCTCCCTCCCTTGCGTGCCCTCTATGCGGCCATGCTGGGCCAACCATCCCGGCCTTGACTGGGAAAGTTCGGGGCACGGACCCTCATGCAGCTCGTGCATGGTGTTGCCATTGTCATGCGAGACTTATGAATCCACATGAGAAGAAAGAAAGAAAGATGCATGCACAGCAGTGCCACTACCATGCATGGCCTCTGAGAAACGCCTAGAAGAAGAAGAAGAACGAGAAGAAGAGAGAGAAGAAGAAAGAAAGGAAGAGAAGAGAGAGAAAGATTTACCTTGAGCCTAGGGGTACCAATTCAAAAGTTTCCTTCTCCTTACTCTCTCTCTCAGTACGTGACCCAACAGTAAGAAGAAATAGAGATTTTATTGCGCAAAAGTCTCTTTGTCAAAGGGTCTGTGAACAATGATAATACGTGGTATACATAGAGTTTTGCCCAAACATGGGTGGATGGTCAAAATTAAACCTAATTTCTAGAAATTAAGATTTAACTGCATTAAATAAAATAGGAGAATAGGGTGCAAAATGACAGATTTGCCCCTTCCTAACAAATCGTGGAATTCCAAAACAATCCTTGTTGCTGCCCTAGAACTTGCATGATCCTTCATGGATGATCCGGGGTTGCTTTGGTGCCCGTTTGATCGAAAGATAATTGTTTTCTTGTAGAACTCGGCGTGGCGATTGATTTGATACCAACTTCGAGCCATGGATCATGTTTTTAGGCCACAATCGTGTGACTTGAATTTTAGATGAATATTGCGAACTTCGGATAGATAGTGTGCTCGTTCCTTGATGTTTTTCCATGGTTTCTTCATTGGATCACACTGAGCATTCTATCATGATTACGTGTCAATAAACGCAGCTAGATTTCATGCGCGAATGAAGATTTCGCAACTTTTGAGTTTTGGCCGCAATATGGAAATTCGACACTAGAATTTTCAGTGACTGTGCGAAATCCAACAGTTCATCATGGGCGAGATTTGGACCGGTGATAGTCATGGACCCTATGAACGCGATGCAACTGGTTTCACGTCGATCGGGCTCGAGAGCACCGTGATTTTCTAGCTCGAGTGAAGCGCATCATTGCTGATTTTCCTGCAACTTTCTTCGCAGATTAGCAAATTCTCACTAGCTTTTCTTCTCATTCAAGCATCGTCATGGGGTCATGCCCTATATCGAAATGGTCGTCACGATGAGACGAACACTGTCCAATAAGTTTGAGCACTATCCGATCTCGGATGAGGGAGATAAAAGCATCGCAAGCCACTGTTTGTGACTGTCCTTTAATGTAGTTTAGTTGTAGGGTGGCCGCATGGGAATAGTGTGCGGCTCCTCTTGTTTCGATCTTTCGCCTATATTGTTTTTCCTGGAGTGTCCGTTTAAGCTAAAGTTTGACTCCTGGAGGTTTTCAACCGTGCTAGATCCAATGCCAATGGTCCCACAGCAATTTGATGCACTAAAAATATAGTTTTAGTTATAGCGGTCCGTTTTAGGGTGCGAGAGGCTGATTGTGCTGAAACTGTTTCTCAATCTGCACTGTCTTATACATGTCGGAATGCGATGAAACACGGAAGGAGACTGTTAGGATTCTTTATGTAGATCGCTACTTGTTATGAGGCCCTCCTTAGACTGTCTCAATTTCCACTATTTGTTAGGCTTTATTGACCGACTTCTCTTTTATTCCGCATCAGGGACCCATGGTGTTGAAAAATGCCATCAAACACTCAAGTCTGAATCTGACCTGATCCATCCCATCATCGTTTAACCTTCTAGAACATGACTAGCATTCTTGGTTTATGAGGGGTATTTGAGGGAAGCTTTGCCTATATAAAGGGGTAAACCCCATTCTTACTGTTTCACGAAAGGTGAAGAAAAATATCTTATGGTAAAAACACTGCTTCTAGCAGTGAGGGAAAGATTTATGGTGAGAGCTCCGGTCACGTAGGGTATTTTGGCAAGATTAGCAGGAGTTTGCCGGCAAGCAGGTGCAGGTTCCAGCTAAGAAAAGAGAACGCCAGCAGAGAAGGCCTGAATGCTGGAGTTCACGGTAGTTGCAGTGCGAAAAGGGAGTTGACTGGAGAAATGGGGAATTTCGGCTGTAGTGTAGAATAGCCAAAAAAAAAGGAGAGTTAGAGTGAGGAAGTTCCGACGAGCTTTTGCTGGCTTGGCACAAGTCTCACTGTGGCTTCTTGGCGTGTTTGAGAAAGTAAGAAGACACAGTAGAAGGTTTTCTAGGGATTTTTGCTGGTTTTTGGTTGTTTTTCAGCGAAACGCAAGAACAGGAAAGTCTTGCAGTGATTTTTCGGATGCGAAAAAGGGAGTTTCCAACGGGCAACGAGAGTTTTCAGCAGGGAACCAAGAAGTTGCAGGTGGCAAACAGTTACCGAAGGCAAAGGGTCGTGGGAGGTGAGAAGTTCTCAGTCCATACGTGCGAGGATGTGCGTCAGGCCATGTCGTGGTGACAGTTGTCAAGCAGCGTAGCGAGGCTCAAGGTGACACATGCAGGATCTGTGGCACATGCAGGAGATTTGAATCTGAGTGGTGATAGTCCGTTGTAAACCCAGTCAGTGCTAAGCGTTGGTGAATACAGCCGGCGCTAGTATTTGCGAAATCAGGCGGCACTGGTATCAACGAACATAGTCTGTGCTAGGTGTTAGCAGACACAGTCGATGCTGGTATTTGGAGCACACATTCAACGCTGGTATTTGTGAACCCAGCAGGCATTGGTATCGGTGAACATAGTTGGCGCTAGGTTTTTTAGCGAACACAGTCAACGGTGGTCTTTTTTAGAATCAAAGTCGGCACTATCTTGTGCCTTAGTAATTTCTGTACAGGAGTAGGTCCTTAACCTTGATAAGATGGCCGTGTCCTTTCACAGTATCTCTAATGTGAAGAACCCTCCGAGAGTAGGAGAGGTCGACACCAATGAATTTACTGGTGAGAGTTTAGGGAGGGGTGAGCTTATTTGGCTCATTGATACATTGGGCAGGCCAGAGTGGCCTCTCAGCATGACGTTTGTTACCGACCTTGTTCGTTTTGAAGACCGGGGGGATGATGACGGTAATGTCAGTATTGAAGAAGGGGTGGCGCTCCTTCATTGTATGCACATGAATGTGGCCTCCAATTCCAATTTCACAATTAGGGGAAGAAAATGGTGAAGAACCAAGGGATAATGTGGTCTTCTTCTGGTCTCCGAGTGTTGGGGGAGAACCAACATTTGAAAGGCTATTCTTCTTGGACCATCCAAGTGTTGGGGTCATTTAGAAAAATTCTTGAATGTGCTTTTTTGCTAGCAGCAGTTCAGTGTTCAACTAGATAATATGATCGGTGCTCCAATACTGTCAAGGTGCTGCTGTAAACATGGAGTCAAGTTAGCAACACTTGGCTCCTTGGGCATGGGGAAGCATGGATCTTTATACTGAACCTTCATTTTATTGGCGGCCTTCCACTAATCGGGGCCATATACGACAAATTCGTGCCCCAGAACTTGGTCATCTTTGGTGGTACTCGTTCAGAAAGAGAGGAGCCTCCTGCTGGTCTTCAGGATGTTTTCGAGATATACCAGTTGCTTCATTCCAAATCTAGCAACGGTTGGGTGACCTTCATCGAATAGGTGAAGTTCTTTTACGGGGATTCCCCTGAGGGTGGTCGAACCTCTGCAAGAAAGAAGGGGAAGGAGGTTGCTAAGGAGACGCCTCCCATCTATCAACATGAGACTAGGGAAAACTCTGTCTTCTTTGCCGCTTACCTGGATTTATTCTTATGCAAATTTGTTATTCCTGGAGGGGTAGATGACATCCGACTAGGCACTCTCTACGTGGCTTGTGATATGGCGAGGGGAATCCAATATGCTCTTGCTCAACCAGTCCTAAATATCTACCATGGACTGAGAGTTATCTCTAGGGTGAAGGCCTACAAAGGAAAAGAGGGGGGAAATGGCATTATCGGGGGAGAAGCCTTTCCTGAAGATTTTAAGACTCCATTCCCCATTCATTATGTGTATGGGGGGTTTGGGGCCCATTTTGCCTCCACTTATGTCAGGAGTGAGGGCACAGGGGAGATCATGTGCCCCGTCTCGATGAGAATTTCTGGTCAAAAGGCTATCTTTCATAGCTCAAGGGAGGCTCGAAGATTGTTTGGGCATGACTACTCAAATACGCGGCAAGTCCCATTTCTAGTTGGGAGCTATACCGATCGTGCTTTCATCGATGAACAAGGGAAGGAGTTGGATGGTGGTCCAACGATTATTAGCGAACTCATGTTTATGTTGAGCGTTAGAGGGGGGGTTTTGCCCTATCGGACCCCGAACTATGGGGAATGACTAGAGCTGCCCTGTCTCTACGTTTTTCGCGAAGCACCACGACAGAGCAAACATCGGGAAAAACAAAAAGGTTGGGACTCTTAGAGAATGCTGGTTGCCAGAGCATCTACGGACTGCACAGTCTACATGCTTGGAGGCAACGGATATTAGCAAGTATGTGCTTCCCCACTTTGGTAGAAGGGTTCGGGTGATCGAGGCCTATGCACGCTGGTGGAGGCTTACTAGCTCAGGATACTGGAATGTTGATTACCCCTGGAAAGGGGAAAACGACAATTGACATCAAGAGATTAGACAGAGGAGCATTGTCAACGCTCCCACTCTTGGCGAGGTTATTGATTTGGACTATCCATGGAATTGGCAGGCTCTTGGGATTCCTCGAGAGTTAGCAGCTAATGATACTTCACCGTAAATTCCTACTATGAAGAAAAAGATCGAGAACATTGGTTAGGTGCCTCGATCTCACGTCCTCAGATCTAGGTGAATGGGTGACACTTGTCTCGGGTTCAAAAGACTTGAAACCTGAGATCGCTCTCTCGAGAACCTAGTTCATAGGACAAGGGCAGGTATCCAACTAGTGAGAGAGGAATTTTGGATGTGAGGTGGGGATCAACCTCACCTGGGTCTATGAATTACTCTATCTGATTAGCACGAGTGCCCTCTTAGATCATGACGGAAAGCCCCCCAGCTTCTTCAGCTCGTTCGGAATCACCTCCCTTGACCTGCAATCTCCTTGTTTCCTACACAACACTGCTCCGGTTAATTTGCAAGACAAGTGGGCCGAAGGACCCACACTTGTCTTAGGGTAATGCACCTTCATATGGATGAGAAGGTGGGAAGTTAGGGTGATGAAAAGAAGAGAGTTTGAATGAGAGGAGAAAAGAAAAGGGGACTAGATAAGGAGACATGACTAGCATGATAGCTGGGCCAGTGCAATGACCGACTCGAAGTGGTAGCAAGACGGGCACGGTACCTCATGCTGGCATGACGGCAATGCTACTTGAAACCAAGGTCCATATGACTGTCCTAATCTGGCGGCGTGGCAACAAGACGGACATGGTACTCAGTACTAGCACGATGGCAATACTGCTTGACAGGGCAACGCAAGATTGAGTCTACCCTCAGCCAAGTGAAAAGGGAAGAGAATGAGGAGAAGGCACGAGACGAAAAAGAGAGGAGGTCATGATAGCCCTTGACACTATTACTCACGAAAAAGGGGGCAATCAGTGAACTACAGGCAGTGTTAGGCATCATCGTGGGCAATGCAAGTAGGCTGCACGTCCCTTTGCCGGGGGAAATAGCTTCTTATGAGGCGCACGACGATAGTCTTGGGACACAGAGAGAAGCTTGCACATGGCAATAGGCACCGAGCTCATGAAGAAAGCTCGCGGACAGCGATAGGCACCGAGCGTGCGAAGAAAGCTCACAGACGATGATAGGCATTGAGCGCACGAAGAAAGCTCACGGACAGCGATAGGCACCGAGCGCACGAAGAAAGCTCGCAGACAGTGATAGGTATTGTCAGGACCCTTTACAGGCGGCGATAGACATCGCCGTCTACGATAGGCAGAGGGCACAAGAGAAGCTAGTGGATGGCGATAGGTATTGCTGCGACCCTTCACTGGCGAAGATGGGCATCGTTGTCTACGATAGACGTGTAACAGGGTGAGACCCCTGCAAGTGGCAATAGGCATCGCTGTCTATGCTTCTCACGAAGAGGCAGTGACAAATGACGAGGAAGAAGAAAGGAGCTCGTGCATGGCGCTGCGATTGCCATGCGTGACCTGTGACACCACAGGAAGGGAAGAAGGAGAGAGGCATGCATGACACTGCCACAGCCGTGCATGGCATCTAAGAGGAGCTCAGACGAAGAAGAAGAAGAAGAAAGAAAAGAAGAGAGAGAAGATTTACCTTGACCCTAAAGGTACCGATCCAAAATTTTCTCTATCCTTTCTCTCTCTCTCTCTCCAAACGTGACCAACAATGAGAAAAAAGAAAATTTTATTAAGCAAAGTTCTCCTTGGCGAATGAATCAAGGGTCTGCGTACAATGGTAGTACATGGTATATATAGAACTGTGCCTAAACATGGGTGGATTGATCAAAATTAAATCTAATTACTGGAAATTAAGATTTAATTGAATTAAGAGAAATTAGAAAATATGGTACAAAATGACAGATTTGCCCCTTCGTAACAATTTGTGGAATTCCAAAATAGTCGCTATGCTGCCTTAGAACGTGCATCATTTTTCATGGATGCTCCGAGATTATTTTGATGCCCGTTTGATCGAAAGATGATTTTTTTCTTGTAGGGCTCAGCATGGTGATCGATTTAATACAGTCTTCGAGCCATGGATCGTGCTTTTAGGGCATGATCATACACCTTGAAATTTAGATAAATCTTGGAACTTCAGATTGATAGTGTGCTCATTCGTTGATGTTTTTCTGTGATTTACTCACTAAATCACACTAAACATGCCGACACGATCGTGTGGCAACAAACACAGCTTGATTCCATGTCCAAATAAAGATTTTGCAACTTTGGAGTTTTGGCTAGAATTTGCAATCGCTTCATCAGCTTCATCTGTAGGATCCGACCGTTCATCATGTACGGGGTTCGTATTAGAGATAGCCTTAGACCTTACGGACGCGATGGAACTGGTTTCACGTCGATCGGACTCAGGAGCGATGTGATTTGGTCGCTCGAGAGAGGCGCGATGCTGTAGATTTCCTAACAACTTTTTTCATTGATCAACAACTTCTCTCTAGCTTTTCTTCACGCTAGAGCGTCGTCGTGGGGCTTGCCACATATTGAAACGCTTGTCTCGACGAGACGAACAAGCTCCGTCGAGTTCAGCATGATACGATCTCAAACAAGGGTGATATCAGCATTATAAGTCACTCATTGTGATTGTCCCTTTAATGGAGTTTAGTTGCAGGGTGGCCGCACGGGAATAATGTGCGGCTCCTCCTGTTTCGATCTTTCACCTATAACGCTTTTCTAGAGTGTCCGTTTAAGCTGAAATTTGACCCTAGGGGTTTTCAATCATGACGGATCCAATGGCAGCTGTCCCATAGAAATTTGATGTGCCAAAAATGTAGTTCTAGTTATAGTGGCCGGTTTCTGGGCGCTAGAGGCTGATTCTACGAACTCGTTTCTTTGTCTGCACTGTCATAAACATATCGGAATGTGATGAAATGTGGCAGAAGACTTTTGAGTGTCTTTATAAAGATATTGACCCGTTTTGGGGCCATTCTAAGTCTGTCAAAATTTTCACTGTTTGTTAGGCCTTATTAACTAGCTTCTCCCTTTATTCCACATCAAGGACCAAGGTGCTGAAAAACGTCTTCAAATAGCTTGCCTTGCCGAATGTTGTTCTTCGAGAGGAACAAGAGGGACAACATTCAAAAAGGATGCTCAGACTTTTGGATGCAATGTTCAGGTCCATCCGTGGAGACATTAGGGGGAGAAGAGACTTTTGGAGGGATATATAGAAGTCCTCACCCTTGGGGGACTATTTACGATTCTGACAGCTTGAGGATTTTGTAAGGATCTCATTGGTCAGAATCGGGCCTATCTGGCGGTCTAATGTTATGACCTTTTAGTCGGCACTGTTTGCTGCTACATCAGGTTTTCTTTTGATGATCAGGGTATCTCTGTAGGTCCCATTCAGTGGGGTCTAGTCAAGGGATTCTGACCTATCCCAAAGATCTGGGCCTGTCGGCTAGGGGGAATTTTGGTGAGGCAGCCTCATGGGCCCTATCCTAATGGGTCCAGTCGGGGACTTTTTATGGGCCATTCTCGAAGATCTGGGTGTATTGGCTAAGGAAGGTTTTTGGCAAGGTGATCTCATTGAGAGGAATAACCCAGAAGTCTCTGGCAGGTTGGGCCCTGGCTTTGTCAGTTTTTTTGCCTTCGTGGGGATCTTTAGCATTCTGGAGGGATCTTTTGGTCGTCATCCTCACCCTCGAGGACTCCTGCTATTTTTTGAGGTGAAGTGTGGGAGATCTTATGAGGATCTCACTCTCGAGTGAGCCATTTTGTATTGTGATTGGATGCTGGCAGTTGAGGATTTTGCGTAGACCACATTAGCCAAAATTATTCTTATTTTGGTAATTGGGTGCCAACTGAGGCTGTGATGCTGTGTCAACCTGTTTTGTTGGTCCAACCGCCCTTTGTGGGTTTTCACTTGAACAGGAGAAGTGGCATCATAAAGATGGTTTTCACCCACCTCCTTTATTTTTGGGCTTTTTTACCCAAGACAATACGGCCATGTTCACCCTTTTCATCCGTTTTTGCTCATGGTTCCCTTTTGGGGTTCTCACCATGCTTAGTTTTTGTTTTCATGAAACTATTTTACTCATTGTTTCGTAACCATGCCCATCTGTCATTTTTACTCATGGCGTTCCCTTGTCCAGGTATACTCCATTCCCATTTTTTTTGTGAAGGAGTGTTTTTGGGTCATGCCTTTGAGACCTGTGTGAAGCCTTTTAATGTCATGGGGCCAAGACGTGCACTATATTTAGGGTCATATAGCTGGACCGTAGTGGTGATGAATTGCAGTCTGTGGGGGTCATAGAGTGAGTATGGTGATGATTTTGACTCGCTTTGGGGAGATGGTACAAGGCTGCCTATGAAAGATGGGTGACATACGAAAGGTGGGTGAAAAATGGTGACCCACTAGCTGATGATGATTATGGATGGTGAGATGGTTCACAATTTTATAAGCGTGGGTGAAACTTGCTGAGGAATGATGTATGATGGTGATGAAGTGGATGGACTCACTGGGGAAGCAATGAAGGTGGTGTGCACACATGAATAGATCGGCTAGAGAAAGCGTGCATGCAGATACACGTAAAGGGCGTGTGCGTACGTGTGGGGGCATCTTTAAGGTCATGCCTCCTGAACCTAGGAAAAGCAATTTAATGTCCTACAGCCAAGATGTGCACTATGGTTTAAGGTCATATAGCTTGGACCGTGGTTATGCAGTTTAAAATCATGCAACTAGGACCATGCAATTTAAGGTCATGCAACTAGATCTCCACTATAGTTTATGGTCACATAGTTTGGACCATGGTTATGCAGTTTAAAGTCATGCAACTAGGATCATGTAGTTTAAGGTCATGCAAGTAGATTATTGCTACAGTCTAAGGTCATAGTTTGGACCATGGTTATGCGGTTTAAAGTCATGTAACTAGGACCATGGCAGTGCAATTTAAGGTCATGTAGCAAGGACCACTGTGTGGATCGCCATGTAGGTGAAGCTTCATGGGGGAAAGGTCTATTGATAGTGATATGGCTATACACAAATAGAGAGATTTAGATGAAGATGGTGGCCCTACGAGGAATGGCAAGCAGAGGTGAACTTTACTAAGGACTAAGAGGGCAAGTGTGACTCCTTGGGGATGATGAATAATGGCATGATGTAACTCTGTTGAGAATGACAGGCCAGAGTACAGATGCAACCCCACTGGGGGAACTACCGCAACTCCTCTCCTTGGTCACTCCGATTTGGTTGGCTGTTCGATTCCATCACTCCGTGGGGACAGGAACATGTATCCCTCCCAACCAATAGTTGGAGTTAGGTAGAGAAAAGGAATAGAGGGTTTAGGGATGGATGGATCGCCTGTTAGGTTTTGAAACCGCTTGAAATGATAAGAATGTCCCTAACTCCCTGGGGTTAGTGGGTTGCAATAGGATGTGACTCCTACTGAGGATGTTGGTGTGAATTAGACCCTCTGGGGATTGAAGGGGTAAGTGCGACGCCCTCTTCTTTTTTTTTTGCATACACTTAACTTCACTAAGGTAGAATACACCTGGTCGAAGAGGGCATCCATTTCACAGTTAACGTCATGCGTATGGACTATTTGTCGTGCCATGTGTTATAGTTTTAAGGTCCTGTAGCTTGGACCATTGCTTTGCAGTTTAAAGTCATGCAGTTTAAGGTAGGGCAAGTAGACCTCTGCTACAGTTTAAGGTCATATAGTTTGGACCATGGTGCTAAGCTTTTTAATGTCATGCGGCCAGGATGTGCACTATGGTTTAAGGTCATATAGCTGGACCATGGTCGTGCAGTTTAGAGCCATGCGACGAGGACCATGAAGTTTAAGGTCATAGAACTAGACCTCCACTACAGTTTAAGGTCATATAGTTTGGACCATGAGGTTTAGGGTCGTGCACCTAGACCATGGTTGTGTAGTTTAAGGTCATGCAACATGGACCATGGCCGTGCAGTTTAAGGTCATGCAGCATGAACCAAGGCTTAGCAGTTTAAGGTCATGCAGCATGGACCATGGCAGTGCCATTTAAAGTCATGCAGCATGGACTAAGGCTGTATAGTTTAAGGTCATGAAGCACGAACCATGGCTATGGAGTTTAAGGCCATGCAGTACAGACCAAGGCTGTATAGTTTAAGGTCATGCAACATGGACCAAGGCTGTGCAGTTTAAGGTCATGCAGCACAGACCATGGCTATATGGTTTAAGGTCATGCAACATGAACCAAGGCTATGCAGTTTAAGGTCATGCAGCACGGACCAAGGCTATGCAGTTTAAGGTCATGCAGCACAGACCATAGCTATGCAGTTTAAGGTCATGCAGCATGATCCAAGGTTGTGCAGTTTAGGGTCATGCAACACAAACCAAGGCTGTGCAGTATAAGGTCAGGCAGCACGGACCAAGACTGTGCAGTTTAAGGTCATGCAGCACGGACCAAGGCTATGCAGTTTAAGGTCATGCAAAACGGACCATGGCTATGCAGTTTAAGGTCATGCAGCACGGTCCAAGGCTATGTAGTTTAAGGTAATGAAGCACAGACTAGGCTGTTCAGTTAAGGTCATGCAGCACAAACCATTGTGTGGGGGAGAATGTGACTCCAAGGGGAATAGAGTCGTAATTGGGGGATCGACTCCCTAAGGAGTGAGGCTGTCTTGCAGGGAATGAACTTCCTGAGGATGCAAAACGATGGTCGAAATGGGAGTGTCATGGCATGCACACAACACTAAGTCTTGGATGGTGCACACGGCATTTGACCTTGAGTAAAGCACACGGTGTTAACCTCTGGGTGAGGCATGCGATGTTAACTCGTTGACGAAGCGCACCGTGATAGCAGTTGACGAGGAACGTGGCGATAACTCCTTGACGAAGCGCGTGGCGATAGCTCATTGGCGAAGAGCGCGGCGATAACTCCTTGACGAGGTGCGTGGTGATAGCCCCTTGATGAAATGCGTGACGATAACTCTTTGACGAAGCGCGCGACGATAGCCTCTGGGTGAATCGCGCAACGATAGCCCCTAGGTGAAGCGCTTGATGATAGTCTCTAGGTAATGCACACGGTGATAGCCTCTGGGTGAAGTGCGTGACGATAATCCTTTCAGGTGTCTAGTTGGACCCGCCCCGGCCTGGTCTTGTTACTGTTAAAAGCTGGGGATTGAAGCATCATTTCGAATTTGTGAGGGGCAGTTTGTGGCACTGTTGAGTATAAATGGGGGAAAAACCCCATTTCACTTTTTTACCGAAGGGTAACATAGTTGAAGAGATTTTTTAGAGAGAAAGAGAGACGGAGCTTCCGTCAAGAGTTTCTCGGTAAGTGTTTTCCCATCCAAAATCTGTAGTACTCAGGCCTTCAGGAGCTTTCTGGCAAGCTTGAGCAGGTTGTGGGCCTTCGGAACATGCTTGCAGATGTTTTTGGAGAGTGTCAAGGCTCTCTGAGCAGGGAAGAGGGATCTTCTCAGAGATTCATCGAGACCTTTCTGGTGAAGCTGCGAGAGTCGCAATGGTGCTTTGTTGAAGTTCGATTGCTTTTTCGGTAGTTTTCGATTGTGAGCAGGTTGTAGAAGGGTCAGGGGCCTTTGACGGTCCTCTGGTTATCAGAAAAGAAGAAGGAGGAGTAGCAATGGGCTCACCAGAACCACAATGAAATTTCGGTGAGTTGTGGTGAGCTGCAGAAATGCAAAAACATGGGAGAAGGAAAATCCGCAGGGTCACAAGGAAGCTTTTTGGGGATTTCGATGGTTTTTTTTATAGTCCCTGTTGTCGAACAAGGGAAAGAACAGGGTAAGATGGGGATTCCCAGCAAACAGAGAAGTGTTTTCCCTGTGGGGAAAGGAAATGTCGGTGAGAACTTGAGGCGTTGCAAGCGAGGCGAAAGGTCATGAGAAAGCTGACTGTCATCGAGGGGCGATAATTGGGGAAACTAAAGAAGCACGAGGGTTAATGCCCCCTGAGAATTGGGGACGTTGGAAACCAAGGCTAAACAAGGGCATGCACATCATTAAGACGCTTGTAGTTCTGCCTTCACACGTCCCAAGACTGCACTTGGCGATAGCCCAGGAGCATGCCGCCCACGACAACAATCTCACGCGGCGTTGGCCTATCCGTAATGATGGTAGCACGCGATGCTGAGCTGCCCGTGGGTGGTCACTTGCGGCGTTAAGTCACACGCGGCGATGATCATGTGCGGCAATGAGTTGCGCGACGATGACCATGGACGATGATGCCTTGTGGTGGCTAAGAGTGATGGCAAATGAAAAGGCCCGATCACTGTAGTCTATTAGAAGCCAAGTCCTCCAGCACAGCAGTGAAGTCCATGTTGTTTTGGAGGAAGGGAAACCATCATGGGCTAGCTCCTTGCTAGAGAATTCTGCTTTGTATGTCAGATGGATTGAAGCTGACTCGAAAATGGTTGGCTTCTTCTTTTGACCTGTAACCATCCTCTTTAAGAACACCCGACAGATGATATGAAGTTGACTTTCAAGTGGTTTTGCTTCTTCTTCATGATGAGGGCGTTTCTTTTTGGATTGTAACCGTCCTCTTATCCTCAAATGCAAATGCTTTGTAATCCCCTAATAATGGGCTTTTGATTGTAGCTTGTAACCTTTTCTAATGCAATGAAAGAAATGAACCTCTTTTGAGTCAGCCTAATGTTCTTCTTTTCCATTTCTTTCTTTTTATTGCATGCACCGTATTTTAGGGACATATCAGGGATAATACTTGTTCGAAGGTATTTTTCATCAACATGGGGCCCCCGCTCAATAAAGGGCTAGCAAGTAGTGGAAATTTTGACAGTCTCAGAACCGCCATAGAACTGGCCACGATCTTCATGAGGTCTCTCAAGAGTTTCTTGCTAAGTTTTGTCACATTCTGAAATGTCTAAGGCAGTGTAGACTGAGAAACAATTCCGGCAGAATCGACCTCTAACACCTTGAAATGGACACTTATAACTAGAGCTACATTTTTAGCATCTCAATTTGTTGTGGGACAACCACCATTGGATTTGGTACAATTGGAAACCCCCAGGGATCAAGTGTCAGCAAAAATGGACATTCTAGGAAGAATTTATAGGCGAAAGAGTTAAACAACAGAAGCCGCACACTATTCCCGTGCGGCCACCCCGTAACACTACACCATTGAAGGGGAAGCCACGACTAGTGAATTTTGACGCTCATATATCACTCCTCCTAAGTCATATTGTGCTCAAATTTTGTGAGCATGTTTGTCTGGTCAAGACGAGCGATTCAATATGTGGCACGCCCCGTGATGATACCCGAGCATGAAGAAACGCTTGAGAGAAGTTGCTGATATGTGAGGAAAGTGCAGGAAATTCAACAGCATTGTACCTCGTTTGAGTGGCCAAATCATGCTGCTAAGGAGCCCGATCTACGCGATATCAATTCCATTACGGGCGCAAGGTCTCGTGCCATCTCTGATACGAACCCCGTACATGATCAACGGTCGGATTCTACGCACGAAGATGACAAACAGTCTGTAAATTCTGTCGTCGAAATCCTTAATTTCGGTCAAAATTTCAAACTTGTAAAATCTTTGTTTGGCCTAGGAATTAAGGTGCTTTTGGTGCCCTGTGATCATAGTGGCATGCTAAGTGTGATTCAACGAAGAAAACACAAAAAAACATCAAGGAACAAACACACCATCGATCCAAAGTTTCAAGATCTACTTAAATTTCAAGTCACATGATTGTGCACCAAAAACACGAGCCATGGCTAGAAGTTTGTATCAAATCGATTGTCATGGCGAGCCTTACAAGAAAACAATCATCTTACGATCAACCAAGCATCAAAACAACCCAGCCACGCAAGATCACGCAAGTCTTAGGGCAACACATGGACTGTTCTGGAATTCCACAACTTCTTAGGAAGGGGCAAATCTATCATTTTGAACCCTATTTCTCTTAATTCAATTTAATCTTAATTTATAGCAATCAGGGTTACTTTTGATCATCCACCCATGTTTGGAACACACTTCTATATATATGTACCATGAAACCAGGCTCAAGAGTAAACAAACTCTTTTATGAACTTTTGAAACCTTTACTATCATAGAGATGCAACCAATGTCTTGAGTGAACAGCTTCTCTGAAGCCAACAAATAAAGATCAATGGGTGCTAATATTTTACAAGTATGCACATATTTTTTTGCTTTTGTTACTAATCAGTAAGTATGTGAAGCATTATAATTTTTTGATTTGCGTATATAACTATGGGTGTCTCAGTCTTTTGCACGCTGAGTCATCTTGCCTCTTTTACACTTTTACAGTTCTTCTATTTCCAAGCACCCAATACCCTCGCACATCTTCTCTTAAAATTGATCGAGCAGAATCTACCAAATAAGAAACACTAGGGCATATACATCTTTGCCTAGGTCAAAATGGAAGTACAAGCACAAAAGAGTGGATACCTAAAACGGCTTGATAGTCCAGTAGATATGAACTAAGGACACGGTTTCTATGAGTCCATGTAGAAATGATTCCACTCTTGAAAATATATTTTTGAGATGGATATTCAGACCCAAATTTCAAGGACATGTAATCTATAACATGGAGATCATGAATATTAAAAAATAAATAAATTTTTCAAAAATAAAAATAATAATTTTATGAAGAAAAAATTTGGACCATTAGATTCAATTGTTTTTACATGGACGACCCATTTGCATCCATCTTTAAGATGGATGCTTTATAATGCAGGGGCTTCCCTCACAACTGTGGGTATTATGGGGCTTTTGACATGTACGTACTCATGGAATCTCTCAGCAAACATTCAGAATCATTGGGTGTAGATATGAGCATCCAACAACAGTATTAACTAGAAATATTAACCCCAGAAAATTGGTTCATATTCGTTTGCAAAACTGAAGCTCATTTGTGTTAATACTATGGCAGTGTAGATGGTCCGATGCAAAAAGATACGTTACTGAAAGAAATAACGAATGATGGAGAATTATGGCAAAGTACATATTTACAGTTATTCTCAAGATGCAAGAAGATAATTCCTTTGAAATGAAATAACCGATCTAATGACATCATTCATGTAAGCATTTACACTGTAATATTTCGTTCCAGTTGTATGTTCAACAATAGAAAAGGCGTGAAAAGCTCCAGCTAATATCATTGAGAGATGGAAGAGAAATGTCGAGCTTAAGTGGTTGGGGTTTGTTGATGGAGTCTGAGAGACAAGCAAAACATGGTTTTGCTGAATCAATGGTCTTCACCAGAAATGGAAATGAATCCCACACTTTTCTTTTCCACACATTCTTAGAGCTCAACCACATCAATCTTGCTAAGTATGCTGGAATAGACCGTAAAAAAACTTCAAGAATAATGACCTGCGAATTCAAAAACATGGAATCAGACCCAAATATGCATCTCTATTTATAAACCCGTGACATGGCAATGTAGAAGTAGTTTCTTCTTATACATACAATGCTGCTATTGGAACATTAGAAGCTTAATCAAAGGCAAACAAAATAAAAAATCTGCAATTCAATAGAAGTTTCAGTAGAGAGAATGCTAAAGCATAAAAAGGTAGTTGCACTCAATAAGGATCAATTTCCCACAGAAAATGCTATTCAAATTAAAATGATGGGATTCCAGTATGTTACATGTACATAGAGGCAAACATCATGGTTATCTTAAAAAAGAATGAATGCATTAATGGAGGTTTTTCCTATGCATGACTTGAAATTGACAAAGATTGTGCGTGATTATCTAAAAAGGAATTATTATTGCAAAGACTCCATATACCCAACCACTCCAGAGGAGTGCATTCACGATCATCTTAGGATCACTTCCAATTTTAAGCCTCTTCATAACCATATTTTTGGTGAGCTTCATCGTGTCAATAAAAGTATGGAATTCAGCTGCAGTGTTGCTCACTGTAAGCAAAAGGAACTATCGAGGACCTCTGTTCATCTTTCTAATGACCCTCCCCCATCTAGCTCAGCTTGGATTATTCATACACACACAAGAGAGAGTTTTCACTTTATACAAGTTTCTCTTTCTTACCATTGTTGTATCACGCTTGAGAGAGAGAGTGAGGTGAGAGAAACTTTTGATTGATACCCCTAGGTTGGAGGTAAACCTTCTCTCTCTTCTTTTTCTTTTATTCTCTCTCTCTCTTCTCCTTCTTCTTTGTTTGAGTTCCTCGCAGGGGTCATGCACGGCAGTGGTAGTGCTGTGCATGCCTCTCCCTTGATCTCACAGGGCGCGCATGGTGATGGCAGGGCCATGTGCGAGTCTCCTTCCCCTTCTGCTCGTCTGTTCCTTCTTTCAAGTGAGGTCTATAGATGACGTTGTGCATCGTCGCCCACAGACGTAGCTTTGACGTCTCGGTGAAGAACCCAGACGGCAAGATTTGTTGTCGCCTACAAGGGTCTCGCCTTGTCGAGCGTTTAGTGCAGACGGCGATACCTATCGCCACCTGCTAGGGTCTTTACAACACTTATCGCCGCTCGTGAGCCTCCTCCGCATGCCTGGTGCTTGTCGCCATTCTCCTGTGTCCCTCACTTATCGTCATGAAACCTAGGAGAAACTATTGCCATCCACAAGGGATGTGTCATCCACAAGGGATGGACCTAGGAGCTAGTGTTGTTCGCAAGGGATGCGCCATCTCCTGGCATTGCCCACTATGATGCCTATTATCTTCCTAATTTCTCCTTCTCTTTGTCGTCTCGTTCTTTCCTCTTCACCACTTTTTGCTCTCACTTGACCGAGGGTAGACCTATCCTATCACCGACGCGCTGACATTGGTTTCGAGTAGTATTGCTGCTGTGCTGGTCCTGAGAAACATGCCTGTCTTGCTACCACTTCAAGTCAGTAATTTCTGGTTGTTATGCTAGTCTCACCCCTACATCAAGCTCCCTTCTCTTTTCTATCTTTCACCAAACCGTGCACTTCATCACCTTCTCATGTAAATGTGCATTGCCCTAAGGTAAGGGTGGGTCCCTTTGATCCACTTGTCTTACAAATTAACAAGAGAAGTGTTGGGCAGAAAAACAACAGGATTACAGGTCAAGGGAGGCGATTTCGAACCAGCTCAAGGAACTGAGGGATTTCTTCATGATTTAAGAGGGCGCCCATGCGAGTCAGCCCAAGTAAGTTCAAAACCCACCTAAAATTCCTCTCATTGATTGGTATACCTGCTCTTGCCCTCGAGCAAGGTTCCGAGAGAGCGATCTCAAATCCTGGGTTTACCAGAAACCTGAGACATATGCTGCAGGATCGCCTAGATCAGGAGGGCGAGATTGAGGTACGTAACCAGCTTGGCGACTCCACTAGGGACTTACTACCCCTTAGTCGGTTCGTTCTTGTTTAACCAATTTCCTTTTAACTTTCTTCATTTCTATAGCACTTGGGTTGTTCAACCCATTCATCTGGGTCAGGGACATCCTTATACTTATACTCGTGGTTGTCCTAGGGAAGCGAGTCGCTCAAGCCTCTTTCCCTACTCTCCTTCTTAGTCAGGACTCATAATCCGGCTCCCAAGTTCTCACCTGGATCGGCATGAGAAGAGACTACAGGTCCCTGCCCCCCTTCTTTCTCGCCCTGGTCTCTTGCATGGGTAGAACTCCTACTGTCGTACACCCCGCTATTGACAAATCTCCTGCCAGTCATATTGCTGTGGTAGGTCCGAAGACTGTCCCGTCCATCCCTGCCAAAGGCAAGCAAACTGTCGTCACTCCTGAGGTTCGCCGCAAGGCAACCCCTTGTGCTCCTTCACTACTCTTAGCCTCCACACCTGGAGGGTTGGTACAAAGAGGCGGAGGTCTTGAGGTCTTCACCCCTAGCACAGACTCAAAGGCTCGTGGTCTATCCACTCGAGCCACACTTCGGGGCAACCCTCATGTTGCCTTGAGCTCGCATCCAAGGCCAGGCCTTCTCGGGCCAAACCCTACATGCATCATGCATTTGCTTTCCACAGTTTGAGGCAACGTTAGCTCTATGCCACCTCGAGCACAAGAGGGTCGACTATTCTGTCTTCCCTCTCGATACACATAGCTTCACCATGCGAGAGACAAGCTCCCACCTCATCCCTCACAAGCACAAGCTCGTGGGTCTTAGCCTCCTCTGGTCGAACCCATTGATTGAGCTCTGGCTGACCCCCGTCACCCGGACATCTAACCCTAAAGGTGCACACGCACCATCTTTGCAGGTCCCTCTCGAATCTAGACTCAGGTGGAATCACGAACCAGCTTCTTCCTCTGCTGCTTCCTGGATGCCAGGCAAGAACCTCGAGCCCTGATACTCAAAGGTCTTCCCTAAGAGTACCATCTTGAGCTAGCCCTAGGTCAACCGAACACCTGGGCCTCACAAAGGAATTTGGGGCAACGGCTTGATGCCGGACAGAGGCCTCCAGCCTCCATGACAAGAACCCAAGTTTCCCTCCATCTCTGCTCCTGCTCATAGACATTGCCTGTTCGAAGAAAACGGGGCCGTCCAAGTCTCAGGCTCGTTTATGGAATAAGGTCCACAACAGCCTCAGGATCAAGCAGAAAAGAGGCCTAAAGATCCTGACCAGGGAGATCTCCAAGGCAATCAAGGTCACCACCCCTGACAACCTCCTACTTCGTAATCCCTTCTTCCCTCTTCAAACACCAGATCCTGAGCAGGTTCGGGAATACTATTCGGTGATCACACCCAGAAATCACGGTTCCATGACCGTCAAGAACCGTACCTCACAAGATCGACATACAAAGCCCTAGTCCAGTCGGGGCAAGCTGAGCCCCTCCAGACTGACTTGCCATGCACAACTTGCGAGACTTAGCAATCTACTGCATCACGTGACTCTGACCTTCTAGAAGAAACAGTCAGTGTCATGGTGATCAATGACCTGAACGACACTCAAGAGGAGAAAATGAACAAGTTCGAGAAATGATGCAAGCCATCCTCAGAAAAATGGAACACTGAGAGGCCTCCAGGTCCCCTTCTTTGTCTGATTCCCTAACCGGTGAGGACACAGCTCCTAGGCAGACTTCCCTTCCGATCTCCCAAGACAGCTCCTCTTCTCGCAGAGTCTCCTAAACCGATATAGATGCTACGGTGGCCCATAGCCTCAAGAACAAGGTCCTGGGGAAGTAGGAGATGCCACTTTACCAAAAGCCGTATCCTTCGTACATTGACCAGGTGTCGTTTCCCCCAAACTACCAAAAAGGGAAACTCCCCCTGTTCAATGGTACCGTGTCTCCTCACCACCATATAGCCCACTTCCAAGCGGCCTGTTAGGAGATGGCAACTAACGGATGTCTCCTCCTCTACCAGTTGGTCGAGACTCTCGAAGGACCAGCCTTTCAATGGTGTGCTTGGCTGCTGCCAAACTTGGTGCACACTTGGCAAGGTATGGAGAAGTTCTACTAATGCTTCTACGAAGTCCAAAGGAACGTGGAAACCATCGAGCTCCTCACCTTGATGCAAGACCCTGGTGAGCCGGTTGACAAGTTCATCACCCGATGGAGAGAGTTAGCGACCTTTCACACCACTCCCATGACCGAGAAGGAAGTAGTCCCAGTCCTGCATACCAAACATGCTTCCCTAGATCGCCCTACATGTCGAGGCAACCAATCCACCCTCCATGTCCGAGCTCATCTCTAAAGCAGATCGTATCAAGGGATTGTTCAAGCACCATGATAGCCCTCGTCAGAAGTCCTGCAGCTCAAACTCTAGCTCTAGTAGTCGGGGCAATCAAAAGTCAGTCATAAGCGCGGTCGTCACCATGACTGGCACCAAAGGCGCAGCTCCCCAAACTCTCGACCTCTCTAAAGCACAGACGCCTCAGATCGGAGGCAAGCAGCAGCCCTACAATGCGGTCCCGCCTCCTAAAAACATTAAGCGTAACGACTACTCAACCTAGCACCAGAATAAGGTTTACCCCTTTGACACGGAGTGGACACCTGCACTGCTCCAACTGCTGTTAGAACATAACATGATCCAGTTGCCAAAGGTCACCTTTGTCGAGTCACCGAGGCAAGAGTTGAATGAGAAGTACTGCGCCTATCATTGGAGAGTAGCCCACCCCACTCATGACTGCTACAAGCTCAACGACAATATCGATGTCCTTATCAACAAGGGCCAGATAAAGCTCGAAGAGTTCAACAAGGTATTCGGGGCAGTTGAGGCTTCTCACATAGTCACGATTCAAGAGGATGACGGGGCACCCGCTGTCCTTCATGTAGTTTGGTCTGTAATGCGCGAAGAAGAGATCACTACCCAAAAGTCTACAGGGCAGCCCAAGTTCCTACCTCCAGGGACCAAGAATCTCTGTTCCGCGTACCACCAGATACGAGGTCATGACATCAGTGAGTGCAGGCCCTCTTTGAGGTAATGCTTCAGCAGGGTCTTGTCACCCCCAAGTCAGCTAGACAGCCTAAGCGTCTTACCCGGGGCATGAAAAAATCTGGGGCCCCTATCACCAAGTGTGGGGTCATGAACTCAAGGAGTGCACTAGGTTCGAGGCCATAGTCGCAGAGAAAGTCCAACAAGGTCACATCATCTGCACAGTTCTCTCCGGACACATCCAAGCCCTCACTTCTGTTCCAGAGGAAGCCCTGCTACAAGCCCCTCATGAGCAGGAGCTAGACCTTTCAGAGCCCTCGGCCTCTCAGCCCTAGGAAGTCTATCATGGGCAAAGTAGGCTCAAATCCCTGAAACGTGAGGCAGTCTACCAAGCTAGGGCCACTCACCAGCCTAATTGGGCGGTCCAAACACCCCATCAAGGATCCCAAAGGGGACGGTGAGCACCTAGGTCAGTCTGCTGAAGGAATCATCTTCCTTAGCCACTAGTCGAGGAAGAATTCCTCAAGATCCGTCCTCCACTGTAGACCTTGCGGGACTTCATCCCAAGCGTAGCTCACCTCATCTTTTCATCGAATCTGGCAAACGGCCCTGAGTTAGTAATATCTCAGCAGTCAGCTAAAATGGGTGACAACGTTAAAAGCACCCCACAACGGTCAAAGCCAGGGCATGACCTTAAATACCCCTTGTAAACGTCCAATTACGATAACAATGTAAAAAGCTACCCAAAACGTTCTAACTCTTCTCCTCCTCCCCCCTCCTTTATTCCTTCTGTAAGTACAACTCAACGGTGCCCAGATTTTGACACTCTAAATAAAGAGTTCAGAGGCACCAACCTCACCACACCGTAGCAAGAATGCCCCAGATAAATACTGGCCCCGGCGGCAGGATTCTCGACAGCCATCAATGCCCTGACAACACGGGCCAAAACTAAACCACCTTTGAGCTCCTACTCTCATGAGGCATGTCACATGATTCAAGTACATGAGGCGTCACCCAGCTCGAGGCAAGTACCGAGTGAGCCCAATCATGAGGTCATGGATCCCCCTCCCTTCCATCGCCTGGACTAGCTAGAGACTAGTCCTCTCCCCTGTTGTGCCCCTCCTAGAGGCCCAGATGTCAGGTATATGGGTGGCCACATTCAAGATCAAAGAAAACCATTTTGAGTCTCCCGACGAGGTACTCCAAGAAACTCCTGAAGAGTGGGAAGAGGGCTGGCAGGCTACGGTTGATGAGCTTGAAGAGATCAACCTGGGGGATGAGGTTGACCCAAGGCCAACCTTCATCGCAGCAGAGATGTCCCCAGTAGAGCTATATCTCCCACCTTCCTGAAAATCGGGATGTCTTCGCCTGCCATTATCATGAGATGCCCGGTCTAGACCCTCAGATTGTTGTCCATCGCCTCGATATTGATCCAACCATCAAACCCATGAAGCAAACATCAAGAAGGTCTAGGCCCGACCTCGAGATGCATATCGATGCTAAGGTGAACAAGCTCAGGCAAACCGAATTCATACGTGAAGTCAAATACCCAAGATGGCTGGTGAATGTCATCCCAGTCAAGAAGAAGAATGGCGAAATCAGGATCTGCATCAAATTTCATGACTTGAACACTGGTTATCCCAAGAACGATTTCCCCCTGCTGTTCACCAATATGTTGGTTGACTCCATGGCCCATTGTCAAATCTTCTCCTTTATGGACGGTTATTCTGGTAACAACCAAATCAGAATGGCGCTAGAGGATGAGGAGGCCACTGTGTTCTTGACTCCAAAAGGTGTCTTTTGCTACATTGTGATGCCTTTTGGGTTAAAGAATGCTGACGCCACTACTAGCGAGCCATGACAACCATCTTCTAGGACGTGATTCACAAGGAGGTCGAGTGCTACGTGGATGACTTGGTGGTAAAGTCTGAAACAAAAGCCATTCATGTGCAAGACCTTAAAAAGGTGTTTGTGTGGTTGTGGCATCACCCGCTCAAGACCCCTTGAAAGGCACCTTCGGTGTGCACTCCGGATAATTCTTAGAGTTTATTGTGAGATACTGTGGGCTGGAGATCGAGCAAGTCAAAATCAAGGCAATTCAGGACATGCCGCCGCCTACAACACTCCATGAACTGCGGTCTCTCCAAGGAAAACTCGCCTACATTTGGAGGTTCATTTCGAACCTTTCAGGGAGATGCAGACCCATTTCACACCTCCTGAAGAAGGACACTCCCTTCATATGAGATGAAGCGTGCTAAGCTACGCTCGAGGACATCAAGCAGTACTAGTTGAATCCACTAGTACTCTCTACACCATTGTAAGGAAGGCCTCTCATCCTACACGTGACCGCCCTCGATGAGTCGCTCGGGGCACTCTTGGGGTAGAACAATGATGGAGGGAAAGAGACATAGCGCTATTATCTCAGACCTAGAATGCAAGGGGCAGAGAAGAATTTGCCTAGCCTTGATCTTTGTAGTCCAGAAGCTTCGCCATTACTTGCACGGCCATGAGGTAAAGTTACTCAACAAGGCAGACCCGATCAAGTTCCTTATGACCCAGCCATGCTTGTTAGAACATTTGGCCAAGTGGGCACTATTGCTGATGAAGTTTGACATCACGTATGTACCACAGAAGGCAGTTAAAGGTCAAGACCTAATAGACTTCCTTACGGCTCACCCAGTCCATTTAGAATCTCCCCTGTCAAGCGATCTCCCGGATGAAGAATTTTTTTGTGCATCGGTAACTCGGTTGTGAGAGATGTACTTTAACAGAGAATTTCAGTCTGATAGAGGGGGTGCCGGAGTTGTGTTCCTGCTTCTCAATGGAGGAATAATTCCTGTATCCTTCTCACTTATAGAGGAGTTTTCTCATAATGAAGCTGAGTATCAAGTCCTCCTAATCGGACTGGAGATCACCCAGGAGCTAGGCTTAGAGCAACTAAATATATTCGGTGACTCTGAGCTGATCATCCGGTAGCTAAAAAGGTTATAACGTAAGGAAGGATACTCTCAATCCTTATCATGACACTGTCAAAACTTAAATGACCCAGTTTGATAACTTCTCCTTGAGTCATATCCCTAGAAGGCTAAACTTGTAGGGTGATGCGCTCTCAAAGCTCGGAGCCACTATCCACTTGTCTTCAACAGGGCCCACTCCATTTTGGGTAACCTAGTGGAGGCCCGTTGACTTGAGAACCAAAGTTGACACAAGAGATGAGAGGGATGTCTTCCCTGAGTGTTCGCCTTAACCATTCGGGGCACTTCTCCTGGCTAGGGATGTCATCAAGACAGAGCAGGATATTTCCCAAGGAAAAGAAACCAAGGCCAGGGAGCATGAGCCTGGATTCTTCGACCAAATGTGTGCAGAGGTTGAACAAGTAAAAGACTGGAGGGAGGCTGTCATGGACTTCGTAAAACATGGGAGGTTGTCTAAAGATCAAGCGGAACGCAATGACGTACAACAGATGTCGACCAAGTACACTCTTCTCGATGAGGATGTCCTCTTTCGTTGGTCATTTGATGAAATCCTCCTCAGATGTGTCGATGCACAAGAGGCAAGAAAAGTGCTCGAAGAATTACACTCGGGCATCTATGGACTGCATTGGTTCTGCCTCAAGCTCTACGAATGCATACGCGGACTCCGCTATTACTGACCTTCCATGGTAGCTGACGCTAAAAACTATGCCAAAAGATGCCAAGTGTGCCAAATTCACTCAAGTCTCATTCATCAGCCCCCAGAGCCTCTCCACCCTACAGTGACATCATGGCCCTTTTCCTCGTGGGGCATGGACATTGTAGAACCCACCTCCTTCTGCTTTGGGTCATCCCTTCATCCTGACGGTGACAGACTACTTTTCCAAATGGGCTAAGGCAGTCCCTCTCAGACAGGTTATAAGGACCGTTGTGGCTAACTTCGTGCGACACCATATCATCTACCGGTTCGGGGTCACGGACCGAATAATTTCTTATAATGGCCCTTAGTTCAGGAGCCAGCATGTGGATCGCATAGTCAACCAGTTTGGCTTTGAGTGGAAGTACTCGACTATGTACTACCCTCGAGCCAATGGGTTAGCTGAGGTGTTCAACAAGACTTTGTATGGGGTGCTTCAGAAGTCGGTGTCAAAGTCATGAAAGAACTGGCACGAGAAGTTGCTTGAGGCTTTGTGAGCCTATCGCACTACCACTCACAATGCTACGAATTCCACCCCTTATTCTTGGCCTATGGGGGTGACGTGATCCTACCCCTTGAAATTCAAATACCCTCACTTCGTGTTGCTATATATCAGGGATTAACTGAGGATGAGAGGGTCAGGCTCCACTATAAAGAGCTGGATGCCCTTGATGAAAAGATACTAGAGGTCCAACAGAACCTCAAGCTCAATCAAGGAAGAACAAAGAGAGCCTTTGACAAGTCTGTCAAGGTTTGTTCATTCACTCTTGGGGACCTAGTCTGAGCAGTCAAGAGACCGGTCATCATGCACGGGCGTTGTAAAGGAAAGTTCGAGCTTAAGTTGGGGGTTCCATTCGTAATCAAGAAGGTTACACCAAGTGGGACCTATATACTGACGAACTCTGAGGGAGAAGAGGCGATGCCCGTCATCAACTTGCGCTATTTAAGAAGTATTATCCTTAACATGGCCATAAAGTGCAGTGTGTGCAATAAAAAGATAGAAATGAAAGATGGGAAACATCAAGCCAACTCAAAGGAAATTTATTTCTTTTATTGCATTAGAAAAAGTTGCAAGTTACAATTGAAGGCCCATTGTCAGGGAAATTACAAAGCTCTGGCATCTGAGGATAAGAGGACAGTTACAAGTCAAGAGAAATGCCGTCCTCATTCAGAAGAAGCCAACCCACAAAAGAAATGCCTACCTCATGAAGAAGTGGCAAAACCACTTGGAGAAGTTGGCCTCAGTCCCACCAAGGAGAATGGTTACAGGACAAAAGAAAAAGCCATCCACTTCTGAGTCAGCTTCAATTCATCTGATGAGTATATCAGACATACAAGGAAGACTTCTCTAGCAAAGAACTAGCCTATGATGGGGAGTATACATTGTTCACAGTGAACGCCCTTCCACATAACAATATGGACTTCACAGTTGTGCTGGAGGACTTACCTTCCAACACACCATAGTGACAAGGCCCGCTCGTTTGCCTTCATTTTGACCCTCGCAAGATATCGTCGTCCGAGGTCATCGCCATGCGCAACACAGTGCCACGTCCTATCATCACCACTGGTAGGCTAATGTTGTGCGGGACTATCACCTTGAGCCTCGTACCCCTAAGTGTGGCTATCGTCGTGTGTGACCTAGGGACGTGTGAAGGTGGCACAACATGTGACTTAATGGCATGTCTGACTTTGAAGCATCCCAGTTCCCAATTTTTGATGGCCATTGATGCCTCTTTGGTTCCCTCAATAGTCACCCCTCGCCGATGGTCCACCTTCTTACGACCTTTCACCTTCCCCTGCAATCCTTCGGGTTTCGTTGAAAACACACCTTCGATAGCAGGGAATCCCCCCATCTGACCCTACTTTCCCCTTTTTTCGATGGTTGGAAACGTCACAGAAAACCACCGGGAAAATCCTTCCCATCTTTTGCTCGTTGCTGGAGTTAGCGAAAAACCACTAGAAGTCCTCAGAAAAAGCTCCCCTAAGTCCCTACGACCATGAGGATTTCCTTCCCCCTAGTTTCCCACTTCAGCAGTTCACCAAAGCTTACTGAGATTTGGCTAAGTTTCTGGAGAACTCCTCCAACAACCAGGAGCTGACAAAGCCCTCTGAACTCTATACAACCTCCACTTCAGTAGCTGAACGGCCAGAGCAGCACTTGAACCCCGGTAGGGTACCTCTACAAACTCTGCTAAGCCCATGAGAGACCCTCTTCCTCTCTCAAAAAGCCTCGAAACTTGCAAAAACGTCTTCGCCATCACACTGCGAAGCTTCACACCTCTTGAAGCATCGCAAGAGAAATCCCTAAGGACCTATCTCTGCATGTTTTGACCGAAAAGTGCCTGCCAAAAAACCCTCACCATAAAGCTTTGGCTCTTTCTCTCTTTAAAAAGCTTTATACAATTTTACCCTTCGGTAAAATAGTAAACTGGGGTTTCTCCCTTTCTAATACCCCGCAGTATCGCGGACGGCCCCCGACAAAACTGGAATGATGCTCTAGTCCCAAGCTCTTGCTGGGGATAAGACCAGGCCAGGGCTAGCCAAGCCTGAAACTCGAAGCATCATCACTGTGTGCCTCGTCAAGACTTGCGTCGCGTGCCCCATCAGAAGGCTAGTGCCGCTCGCCCCATCAAGAATTTTACTGAGCGCCTCGACTAGAGAATATCGCCGCGCATCTCGTCCAGAAATTATCGCCACATGTCTCATCTAGGGGTCATCGCCGCATGTCTCGTCCACCGATCACCACTGCATAGGACGTCAAGGGCTATTCTCGCGTGCTTCACCAAGGGACTTAATGCATCACTTAGACTTATTGATGAATGTGCCACTCCATACTTAGTGTCATGCACAAGCCTTGGCACTCCCCTTTAGACCATCGTCTCTTATCCTCAGGAACTTCATTCCCTGCATCACAATCTCACTCCTCAGGAAGCCCAATCTCCTGTGACGACTTATTCCTCCATGGAGTCACATCCCCTCACCCTTACCACCACTGTCCGTGCTGCATGACTTGAAACTGCATTGCCATGGTTTATGCTGCATGACTTTAAACTGCACTGCAACGGTCTGTGCTACATGACTTTTAACTACACTACCACGGTTTGCGCTGCATGACCTTAAACTGCACCGCCACAGTCCATGCTGCATGACTCTAATTTGCACAGCCATAGTCCTTGTCACATGGATCAAAACTGTACGACCATGGTCCGAACTATATAACCTTAAACTATAGAGGAGGTCTTGTTGCACGACCCTAAACTGCAAAGTCCTTATCACCTAACTCAAAACGGTTCGACCATGATGCGATTTATATGACATTAAACTATTGTGGAGGTCTAGTTGCATGACCTTAAACTGCAAAGTCCTTGTCACATGACTTTAAACTTATGACCATGATCCATACGTGTGACCTTAAACCATAGTGCGTGTTCTAGCTGCATGACGATAAAAGGCCTAACACCGTGGTCCAAATTACACGACCCTAAACTGTAGCAGAGGTCTAGTTGCACGACCACAAACTGCATGGTCCAAGCAGTACGACTTTAAATTGCATAGGCCATGGTCCGAGCTACAAGACTGTAATGCGTCCTACAAGTCTAGTTGCACGACTTTAAACTGCACGGTCCTAGCTGCATGACCCAAAACTAAATAACCACAGTCCAAGCTATATGACCTTAAGCCATAGTGCACATCCTGGCCACAAGACGTTAAACTGATTTGCCTAGGTCTAGGAGGGGCGACCTTAAAACATGCTCCCATTAACCGCACACCCCTTTCACGTGCACCTTCGTGCACACTTTCCCTAATTGACCCATTTGTGTGCATGTATCCTCTTCTTCTCCCCAGTGAGCCTACTTAGGCACACTCACCCTTTACGTGCATCTCCACGCACGTCTTCCCTAGCTGGTCCATTCATGTGCGTGGGCCACCTTCACCATCTTTCATCATCCCCCAGTGAGTCTTACCCATGCTCACCTAACAGTAAGCCATCTTGGCACACATATTCACTATCAGCTAGTGGGTCACCACCTTTCACCTACCATCCAATCAACTCTCCACAGGCAACTTCATGCCATCCTCCCAAGTGAGTCAAAGTCATCACCAGACTCACTCTGTGGCCTCTATAGGCTGTCATTCCTTACTACTATGGTCCAACTGTATGACCCTAAACTATAGTACGCATCTTAGCCACATGATGTTAAAAGGTTTCACATAGGTCTAGAAGGCACGACTCTAAAACATGCCTTCTCAAAAAAAAACGGGCATGGGGTACACCTGGACAAGGGAATGCAAGACACGATGAAAAACCCAAGAGGGCACCGTGAGCAAAAATGGATGAAAGGGTGGACATTACCACAATGTCATGGGTAAAAGAGCCCGAAAATAATAGAAGTTGGTGAAAACCGTCTTCATGACACCACTTCCCATGTTCAAGTGAAAACTCACAAAAGAATGCTTAGACCAATAAAGCAAGTTGATGCACTTCCACAGCGTCATTGACTCCCCGGTTTCATGGCTCATCTTGGAGTTAGAGCACATAAGATCTCCCCACTTTCATGGCTCATTAGGGAGTGCGAGCCTCATAAGATCTCCCTGGTTTCATGGCTCATCGGGGTGTGAGAGCCTCATAAGATCTCCTCGGTTTCATGGCTCATAAGGGAGTGAGAGCCTCATAAGATCTCCCTAGTTTGATGGCTCATCAGGGAGTGAGAGCACATAAGATCTCCCCTGTTTCATGGCTCATCAGGGAGTGAGAGCCTCATAAGATCTCCTCGGTTTCATGGCTCATCAGGGAGTGAGAGTCATATAAGATATCCCCAGTTTCATAGCTCATCAGAGAGTGATAGCCGAATAATATCTCCCCAATTTCATGGCTCATCAGGGAGTGAGAGCCACATAAGATCTCCCCAGTTTATGGCTCATTAGGGAGTGAGAACTCATAAGATCTCCCCAGTTCAGCAACAAGAGTCCTTGAGGGTGAGGACGATGACCAAAAAATCCCTCCAAAAATGATAAGAGCCATCACGAAGGAAAGAAACTAACAAAGCCAGGGTCTAACCTGCCACAAGTTTCTGGGTAGTCTTCGCCAAACCCCCTTACCCACATGGGACTAGACTTTTGGTTTGGGTCAGAAGCCCTTGACAGGACCCCGTTAGATGAGACCTACAGGAGATACCTTGAGCATAAAAAGCAAACCTGGTGTAGTAGAAAACATCACCTATCGAACGTTGGTAGCATTTGACCTTCAAAAACGGCCTAGCTCTGTACAAGGAGGTTCTAACAAAGGCCTCATGCTCTAGAACCACAATAGTCTCTTGAAGGTGTGGACTTCAACAAATATCACTCAAACTTCCTAAATGATTTCATTTCTCTATTCTCTCGAAGCACAACATTTGGCGAGGCATGCTGTTGGAAGGTATTTTTCATCAACATGGGGCCCCTGCTCAATAAAGGCCTAACAAGTAGTGGAAATTTTGACAGTCTCAAAACAACCCCAGAACTGGCCAAGATCTTCATGAGGTCTCTCAAGAGTCTCCTGCCAAGTATCATCACATTCTGACATGTCTAAGCCAGTGCAGATAGACAAACAGTTCCTGCAGAATCGACCTCTTGCACCCTAAAATGGACCCCTATAACTAGAGCTACATTTTTAGCATCTTAAATTGCTATGGGACCACCACCATTAGATTCGACATGATTGAAAACCCCCAGGGATCAAGTTTTTGCTCAAATAGACATTCTAAGAAGAAGTTATGGGCGAAAGAGTGAAACAGGAGAAGCGACACGCTATTCCCTTGCGGTCACTCTATAACACTACACCATTGACGGGACAGTCACGAATAGTAACTTTCAACGCTCATATCTCACTTTTCCTATGTTGAATCGTGCTCAAATTTTGTGAGCATGTTCGTTTAGTCAAGACGAGCGATTCGATATGTGGCACGCCCTATGATGATATCCGAGTGCAAAGAAAAGCTAAAGAGAAGTTGTTGATCTGTGAAGAAAGTGCAAAAAATTCAGCAGGATCGTGCCTCATTCTAATGGCCAAATCACGCCGCTCGCGAGCCCGATCGATGTGAGACCAATTCCATTGCAGGCGTAAGGTCTCAGCCATCTCTGACCCGACCCCGTGCATGATTAACGATCAGATTCTACATATGAAGCCAACAAATTGACTGCAAATTTTGTCACCAAAATCTTTAATTCCAGCCAAAATTCCAAACTTGCAAAATCTTTGTTAGGCCACATATTCGAGCTACGTTCAGTGCCTCGTGATCATAGTGGTATGCTCAGTGCGATTGAGAGAAGGAAACAAATGAAAAACATCAAGGAACGAACACACTATCGATCCAAAGTTTCAAGATCTACTTAAATTTCAAGTCGCATGATTGTGTACCAAAAACACGATCCATGGCTGGAAGTTGGTATCAAATCGATCGCCATACTAAGCCCTGTAAGAAAATAGTCATCTTACGATCAACCAGGCATCAAAACAACCCCAGATCAGCCATGCAAGATCATACAAGTCCTAGGGTAACACATGGACTTTTTTTTAGAATTCCACAACTTGTTAGGAAGGGGCAAATTTTTCATTTTGCACAATATTTTCTAATTTCTTTTAATTCAATTTAATCTTAATTTCTAGCAATTAGGTTTACTTTTGATCATCCACCCATGTTTGAGACACACTTCTATATATACGTACCATCATTGTATGCAAAAAAAAGAAGAGACAGACGCATACACACACACAAGAGAGAGTTTTCACTTAATAATACAAGTTTCTTTTTCTTATCATTGTTGTGTTACTCTTGAGAGAGGGAGTGAGGTGAGATAAACTTTTGACTGGTACCCCTAGGTTTGAGGTAAACCTTCTCTCTCTTCTTTATTTTTTCTTCTTCTCTATCTCTTCTCCCCTTTCTTCTCCTTCTTCTTTGTCTGACTTCCTCACAAGGGTCATGCATGACAGTGGCAGTGCAGTGCATGCCTCTCCCTTGGTCTCACAAAGTGCGCATGGCGATGGCAGGGTCCTGCGCAAGTCTCCTTCCCCTTCTACTCATCTGTTCCTTCCTTCAACTAAGGTCTGTAGATGGCGCTACCCACAGACATGGCTTTGACGTCTCAATGAAGAACTCAGACGGTAAGGTTTGTTGTCACCTGCAGGGGTCTCTCCCTGTTGCGCATCTAGTGCAGACGACGATACCTATCGTAGCCCGCTATGGGCTTTGACGTGCTCGGTGCTCGTCGATGTTCTCCCTACGTCCCAGGCTAGTCAACGTGTGACCTAAGAGAAACTAGCACCATGTGCCTCGTCAGGAGCTAGCAGTGTCCACAAGGGATGCGTCGTCTCATTGTATTGCCCATCGTGATGCCTATTGATGTCATGATTTCCCCTTCTCTTTGTCGTCTCGTTCTTTTCTCTTCAACTCTTTCTCCTCTCACTTGACTAAGGGTAGACCTAGCCTATCACCAATGCACCGACCTCGGTTCGAGTAGTATTGCCACCGTGGCGGTCCTAAGAATCATGCCCGTCTTATTTCCAATCTGAGTCGATAATTTTGGGTTGTCATGCTAGTCTCACACCTACGTCAAGCTCTCTTATCTTTCTTATCTTTCACCAAACCTTTCACTTCATCGCCTTCTCATGTGAATGTGCATTGCCCTAGGACAACGATGGGTCCGTTTGACTCATTTGTCCTACAAATTAACCATAAAAGGGTTGTGCAGAAAAACAAGAGGATTACAGGTCAAGGGAGGTGATTTCGAACCAACTCAAGTAGTTGGGGGGCTATCTTCACGATCTAAGAGGGTGCCCACGCGAGCCAGCTTAAGTAAGTCCTGAAACGGCCTAAAATTCCTCTCTCATTGGTTGGTGTACCTGCCCTTGCCCTCGAGCAATTCCGAGAGAGCGATCTCGAATCCCGAGTTCACGAGAAACCAGAGAAACGTGGCGTCAAATCAACTAGATCGAGAGGGCGGGATCAAAGAACCTAACCAGTACTTCTTTAAGTATCGCCCATTGATAGGGGGCATCTCCTCTCCTCCATTCGAGTTTGCCAGTATATAGGCCCCGTATGGTGTGACCTTTTTTACTCTTAATGGACCTTCCCACTTGGGTTCGAACATTCCTTTGCGGCCCCCATGCATGACAATCGGTCTCTTGACGTCTAAGACTAGATCTCCACGAGAAAATGAGCGAACCTTAACAAATTTGTCAAAGGCTCTCTTCATTATCCCTTGATTGAGCTCAAAGTTCTGCTGCGTCTCTAGTCTCTTTTTGTCAAGGGCATCCAACTCCTGATAACGGAGCTTGACCCTCCAATCTTCAGTTAGTCCCTGATGTATAGCGACAAGGAGTGAAGGTATTTTAACTTTAAGGGGGAAAATTACCTCACCTCCATAGACCAGGTAATAAGGGGTAGAGTTTGTAACATTGTGAGTGGTGGTGCGATAGGCCTATAGAGCTTCGGGCAACTTCTCATGTCAATTCTTCCTTGACTTTGAAACTGACTTTCGGAGCACCGCGTACAGGGTTTTATAGAACGCCTCAGCTAAACTATTGGCTCAGGAGTAGTACATGGTCGAGTACTTCCATTTGAAACCGAACTAGTTGACTAGGAGATCAACGTGATGGCTTCTTAACTGAGGACCATTGTCAGAGATTATTCGGTCCGGAATCCTAAACGGGTATATGATGTGGTGACGCACATAGTTGGCCATAGTGGTCCCTGGAACCTGCTTGAGGGGGACTGCTTCAGCCCACTTGGAAAAGTAATCTGTCACTGCTATAATGAAGGTATGGCCCAAGGCAGAAGGAGGGTCGATGGGTCGAACAATATCTATACCCCACTGGGGAAAGGGCTATGATGTTATTTTAGGATGGAGAGGCTCCGGGGGCTGATGAGTGAGGCTTGAGTGAATTTGGCACACTTAACATCTTTTAGCATAGTTTTGGGAGTCAACCACCATCGAAGGCCAATAATAGCCGAGTCGCGTACATGCTCGTAGAGCTTAGGGCCGGACTGATGCAGCCTGCAGATACCTGAATGCACTTCTTCGAGTATTTTGCTTGCTTCTTGTGTATCGACCCATTTGAGGAGAATTCCATCAAATGATCAACAAAATAGAACATCCCCATAGAGGAGGGTATACTTGGTAGACATCCATCGTATACCATGGCATTTCGCCCGATCTTCAGGCAGCCTTCCATGTTTTATGTAATTCATGACAGGCTCCTTCCAGTCTTCTACTTGTTCTACCTTTGCACATATCGGGTTAAAGAATTCACGCTCCCGCTTATCAGCTTTGGATTCTTTACCTCGGGACATTTCTTACTCTGCCTTAATGACATCCTTGGCAACGTGGAGTGTGCTGCATAGATAAGGAAGGCATTCAGGGAAGATATCTCTCTCTTCATCTGCATCAACTTTGGTTCTCAAGTCGACATGTCTCCATTCTGTTACCTAGACAGGCGTGGGCCATGATGAAGACAGATGAATGGTGGCCCCGAGCTTTGAGAGTGCATCAGCTTGCGAGTTTAGCCTTATAGGGATATGGCTCAAGGAGAAGTCATCGAACTGGGACATGTAAGATTTGGTCTTGTCATGATAAGGCTTGAGAGTATCCTCCTCACGTCATAAATCCATTTAAGCTGCCGGATGACTAGCTAAGAGTCACTGAAGATATTAAGCTCTTCTAGGTCTAGCTCTTGGGTGATCTCCAGTTCGATTATGAGGGCTTGATATTCAGCTCCATTATGAGAAAATGCCTCTGCAAGCGAGAAGGATAGATGAATCATTCCACTGTCGGGAGTCAGGAACATGACTCCGGCACCCCGTCTATCAGACTAGAATGCTCTGTCGAAATACATCTCCCACGGCCGTGCTAGTACGGCATAGAAAACTTCTTCATCTGAGAGATCACTTGACAAGGGATATTTCGAAGGGATTGGGTGAGCTGCGAGAAAGTCTGATAAGGCTTGACCTTTGACTGCCTTAAGTGGTACATACATGATGTCGAAATCCATCAGCAATAATGCTCACCTGGTCAGGCATCCTGATAGGCATGGCTGGGTCATAAGGAACTTAACCGGGGCCGCCTTTGAGATTAGTTTGATCTCATGACGGAGCAAGGAATGACGGAGCTTTTGTCCTGCAAAGATCAAGGCTAGGCACATCATTTCGATGGGAGGGTAATTCTTCTCGGCTCCCTGCATCCTACGACTGAGATAATAGAGTGTTGTTTCTTTCCCCCCATCATTATTTTATGCCAGGAGTACCCAGAGTGAGTCATCAAGGGCGGTTACATATAGGATGAGAGGCCTTCTTAACACTAGCATAGAGAGCACTAGAGGATTCAACAAATACTTCTTGATGTCATCGAGTGTAGCTTGGCATGCCTCATCCTAAATGAAGGGAGTGTCCTTCTTCAGCAGGTGTGAAAAGGACCTACATCACCCTGAAAGGTTTAAGATAAACCTTCAAATATAGGCCAACTGCCCTTGGAGAGACCACAGTTCACGTAGGGTCGTAGGTAGTGGCATATTATGAATTGCCTTGATTTTGACCGGCTCGATCTCCAGCCCATGGTATCTCACAATGAACCCTAAGAATTTTCTTGAGCGTATGCCAAATGCACATGTCAAAGGGTTCTTCTTAAGTTAGTGACGCCGCAGCCTTTCAAATACCTTTTTTAGTTCTTGTATGTGAGCGTCCTTTCTTTCAGATTTCACCACCAAGTCATCCACTTAGCACTCAACCTCCTTGTGGATCATATCCTTGAGGATGGTCGTCATGGCTTACTGGTACGTGGCACCGGCGTTCTTCAACTCAAAAGGCATCACAGTGTAGAAAAAGACACGTTTCGGGGTCAAGAATGCAGTTGCCTCTTCATCTTCTCGTGTCATTCTGATTTGATTATAACCAGAGTACCCATCAATAAAGGAGAAGATCTGGCAATGAGTCATGGAGTCGACAAGCATCTCAACGAACGACAGGGGGAAGTCGTCCTTTGGGTAGGCGGTGTTCAAGTGGTGAAAGTCAATGCAGACCCTAATTTGGCCAACATTTACAAGCCATCTCAGGTATTTGACTTCATGTATGAATCTAGCTTGTGTGAGCTTGTTCATCGATCTGGATCTTCAGGTCGGGTCTAAACCTTCTTGATTTCTGGTTAATGGGTTTGATGGACAGATCAATGCCGAGTTGGTGGAGAGAAATTTGAGGGTCAAGGCCGGGCATCTCATGATAATGTCAGGTGAAGGTGTTTTGGTTTGCTCAAAGGAGGGAGATATAACTTTGTTTCTCTTCTGGGGACATTTTTGCCGAGATGAAAGTTGGCCTTAAGTCTACCTCATCCCCGAAGTTTATCTCTTCAAGCTCATCAGCCGTGGCCTGACCACCTTCTTCCCACTCTTTTGGAGCCTCTTGCAACTCTTAGTCTGGGGATTCAGGATGCTTCTCATCAATCTCGAGTGTAAAGACACACGATCCTGACATCTCTGCTTCTAAGAGGGGCTCAATGTTGGAGACGATTTTTGGTCCTTGGCCGAACCAAGCAATGAAAGGGTCGACTTCAAACAAGGAGTCCATGACCTCGTGACTCGGGTCACTCGATACTTGCCCCAAGCTGGGTGATGCTTCATGAACTTGAATCATGTGATAGGCCTCATGGGAATAGGAGCTTGAAGATGGTTTGGCCTTGGCTCACGCTACCAAGGCATCAGCGACTATCAAGAATCCAGCTGCCTGGGCCAGCATCTTTCTTAGGCGCTTCCGCTGCGACCTGTTGATGTTGGTGCCTTCGAGCTCTCTATTTAGAGTGTCGAAGTCTGGGCATTGTCGAACCGCACCTGTGAAAAAAATAGAAGAGGAGGGAGGAGAAGAAGAGTTAGAATGTTTCTGGCAAATTTTTACATTGTCACCGGAATTGGATCTATGCAGGGGATATTTTAGGTCTTGCCTCGGCTCTGACCATTGGGGGGTGCTTTTAGCATCGTCACCTACATTGGACGGCTCCCGAGCTGTTGATGACTTAGGGACGTCCATTTGATTGGATGACAGGATAAGGCAAGCTGCACCTAGGATGAAGTCCTATAAGGTTAGCATTGGAGGAAGGGGCCTAAGAAATTCTTCCTCGATTGGTGGCTGAGGGATGTGTTTCCTTCGGCGGGCGGACCTTGGTGCCCAACTCCTTGTGGATCCATGAGGAGGGGTTTGGTTCATCCCATCGGGCTCACGAGTAACCCTAGCTTGGTTGATTGCTTCATGCTTCAGGGACTTGAGTCTACTTCGTCCATCGTAGACTTCCAAAGGCTGAGAAGTCGAGGGTTTTGAGGGGCCCAATGTATGCTCATAGGGGACCGGTAGCAGGGTTTCCTCTTGAACGGGAGCGATGGCTTGGAAGCGTTCTGGGAGGATAACACAAACAACATGGGCTTTTTGTGCTTCCTAAGCGACTACAACTTCAAACCCAGAGCATTCCTTCAGCTCATGGCCCCATAATTGATGATATGGGCACCAGAGTTTTACTATTCCTTGGGCAGTATGGCTCCGGTGTCTGGCAGGCATGGGAGTGACGAGACCCTGTTGGAGCATCATCTCGAAGAAGGCTTGCAAAGGGTCTACTTTAGCGCTTCTTGAGGCTTGCGTTAAGAGTTCTTCTTGCACTAGTGGAAGAGGGACTTAAGGGTGTCCTTCTGGGTTACCATTAACTTCCTGACATTGTTGCATCTTCTTTGCCAAGAGCTCATGGAAGCCAGTGCATTCGCTCAGGTCATGGCCTCGTATCAGATGATACGAGCACCAGAGGTTCTCAATTCTTGGAGGTAGAAACTGGGGTTGCCTTGTCGGCTTTGGGGTGATGTGTGCCTCTTCGAGCATTATGGAAAATAGTGCACGGAGGATAGATAGTGCCCCATCATCTTCTGGGATTATCACTATGTGTGAAGCCTCAGTTGCCCCAAATTCTTTCATTAACTCTTAGAGCTTTATCTGACCCTTGTTAATAAGTGCTTCGATAGTGTCTTTGACCTTATAGCAGTCCTGATTGGGGTGGCCTACTTTCCTATGTTCGGCACAGTACCTCTCGTGTGTCTTTTGTCCAGCTTGTTCTTCAGTGTTGACCTCCAACAGCTGGATCATGTTTTGCTCCAGTAGTAATCGAAGCAATGCAGGAACCCACTCCTTGTCAAAAGAATACACCTTATTCTGGTGCTGGATCCAATAGTCACTTCGATTAATATTTTTAGGAGGCGGGACGCTGTTATAGGACTGTTGCTTGCCCCGGGCCTGAGACGATTGTGCCTTGGAGAGGTCCCGGGTTTGAGGGGTGGCATTCTTAGTGTCAGTCACGGTGACAACCGCACTGATCACCGCTTTTTGCTAGTCACCCCGATTGTTGGAGCGGGAGCTCGCTAGTGAAATCCACCATGGTGTTTGGACAGACCCTCAATACGAGCCGCTTTAGAGATGAGCTCTGACATGGAGGGTGGATTGGAGGCCTCGACTTGTAGGGCAACCTCGGGTAGCATATTCCATATACAGGTTTGAAGTGTCAGTCATGGGAGTGGCATGAAAGGTTGCCAACTCTCTCCATCAGGCGATGAACTTGTCAACTAGCTCACTAGGGTCTTGATTCAAAGTGAGGAGCTCAATGGTTTCCTTGTTCCTTTGGACTTCGTAGAAGCGTTGGTAAAGCAACTGCTCCATTTCCTGCTATGTGTGCACTGAGTTAGGAGGCAACCGAGCATACCACAAGAAGGCTGACGTTTCGAGAGTCACAACAAATTGACGGAGGAGGAGTCGCCCGTCAGTCGTTGTCTCTCGACAGGTCACTTGGAAGTGAGCAATATGCTGGTGCGGGGACATAGTATTATTGAATAGGGGGAGCTTCCCTTTTTAGTAGTTTGGGGGAAACGACACATAGTCGATGTACGAGGGGTACGACTTTTGGTAAAGCAACACCTCTTGCATTCTTGGCCCTTTGTTCTTGAGACTGTGGGTCACCATGGCGTCTTTATCAACTTGAGAAACCATGCGGGAAGCAGAGCTTTCCTTAGAAACCGATGGGGGAGTTTGCCTAGGAACGGTGTCTTCACCAGATGGGGGATCGGTCCCATGGTGAGAAGAATGAGACCTAGAGGCTTCTAAGCGTTCCATCTTTTCAAGGATGGACGACATCATTACCTCGAACCTGTTCATCCGCTCTTCTTTTGCGTCGTCTGGCTCTTTGATCACCATGACATTGACCATTTCTTCTGAAAGGTCAGAGTCAGTTGGAGTAGTGGACTGTCGAGATTGGCAAGCCGTTCAAGGCAAATCGGTCTGCAGGGGCTCAATATGCCCCAACTGGACTCGAGCCTTGTATTCTGACCGTGTGAGAACCGGTTCTTGCCGAACTTTAGACAGTGGCTTCCAGGCAGTGATCACCGAGCAATATTCTTAGACCTGCTCAGGTTTTGAAATTTGAAGAGGGAAAAAGGTAATATGAGGCAAGAGGTCACCAAGGGTGGTGACCTCAACTTCCTTAGAGGCTTCTCTGGTAAGGATCTGCAGGCCTCTTCTGCTTAATCTTGAGGCTGCTATAGACCTCACTCCTGAACTGAGCATGAGATTTAAACTGCCCTGCTTTTCTTGAGTATACGAGGGTTGCGTCTATTAATTGGAGTAGAGAGTGGGGTCCAAGGACATAAGGCAACATGGGTTTCTTCCTTGGAGGGTGGAGGCCTCTGTCTAACATCAAGTCGTTGCCCCGGATTCCCTTGTGCGGCTCGGGTGCATGCCTGACCTGGGGCTGCTGACTGAAGATGGTACTCATAGGGAAAACCTTTGAGTACTAGGTCTCGAGGTGCATGCTTGATGTAGGAAGAGCGATAGAAGAAGGACCTGGTTCATGACTCTGCCTGAGTCAGGATTGGGAGGAACCTGCAAAGCTGATGCGTGTGCACCTTTGGAGTTAGCTGTCCGGGTGACTTGGGGGTCAGCCCGGGTTTGCTCAAATAGTTCGACCCTAAGAGGTTTAGATGCATGAGCTCGTGGCTGTGAGGGACCAGGTAGGAACCTATCTCTCATAGGGTGAAGCTGTGTGTGGTGAGAGGGAGGACGACGTGGTCGACCCTCCCTTGCTCTAGCTGACGCAGAATTGGTGCTGCCTCGAGCTGTGGGATGCATGGCGAGCACAGGGTTTTGCTCGAGAAGGCCTAGCCTTGAACGCGAGTTCGAGGCAGCATGAAAGTTGCCTCGAGGTGTGGCTCGAGTGGATGAACCACGAGTCTTTAGGTGTGTGCATGGGGTAGAGACTTCAGGATCTCCACCTCTGCCTGCCGAGCCTTCAGGTGTATAGGTTCGGGGTAGTGAAGGAGTTTGGGGGGTAGCCTTGCGATAACCCTTAGAAAAGATGGAAACTTGCTTGCCTTTCCCATGAGAGGACAGGGCAGCCTTCCGGCGTACTCAGCAATAGATGTCCTACCAATGCAAGGGGCCTTGGTGGTGGGTCCACCAGGGCGAGGAAGTGGGGATTCAGGGACCTGTGAGACCAGACTCAGAAGGAGTATAGAGAAGGAGGCTTGAGCAACTCGCTTCCCTGGGACGGTCACAAGTCCGTCGAATAGAAAATCCCCGACTCGAATGAAGGGGTTGAATAACTCAGATGCCATAGAAAGTAGTGCAGAAAGTATAAGGTGATACTGATCAAATAAGAGTGAATCGACGAAGGGATAATAAGTCCTCAGTGGAGTCACCAAGCTGGTTAGGTACCTCGATCTTGCCTCCCTAGATCTAGGTGATTGGGTGACACATGTCTCGGGTTTGGAAGACTTCGGACCTGAGATCTCTCTCTCAAGAACCTCGTTCACAAAATGAGGGTAGGTGTCCAACTAGTGAGAGAGGAATTTTGGATGTGAGGTGGGTACCAACCTCACTTGGGTCCGTGACTTACCGGGGGCTGACTCGCACGGGCGCCCTCTTAGATCGCGATGGAAAGCCCCCCAGCTGCTTCAACTGGTTCGGAATCGCCTCCCTTGACCTGCAATCTCCTTGTTTTTTGCACAACACCACTATGGTTAATTTGCAAGACACATAGACCGAAGGACCCACCCTTGTCTTAGGGTAATGCACCTTCATTTGGATGAGAAGGTGGGAAGATAGGGTGATGAGAAGTAGAGGGTTTGAATGAGAGGAGAAAAGAAGAGGGGACTCGATAAGGAGACGGGACTAGCATGATAGCTGGACCTGTGGATTGACCGACTCGGAGTGATAGCAGAACAGGCATGGTAACTCATACTGTGCGACGACACTACTACCCGAAACCAAGGTCGATATGACTATCCTAATCAGGCGTGGCAGCAAGATAGGCATGATACTCAGTATTAACACGACAGCAATACTGCTTGAAAGCCAAACCGCTATGACAACGCTAGATTGAGTTTACCCTCAACCAAGTGAGAAGGGAAGAGAATGAGGAGAAGCCACAAGACGGCAAAGGGAGGAGGTCCCGACGGCATTAGACACTGCTGCTCACAGCAAAAGGGGGCAATCAGTGAACTACAGGCATCGTTAGGCATCATTGTGGGCAACATGAGAAGGCAACACTTCCCTTTGCGAGCGGTGATAGCATCTTGTGTGATGCACGGTGAAAGTCGTGGGACACAGAGAGGAGCCTAAGCACGACGATATGCACCGAGAGCACGAAGGAAGCTTTCAGACGGCAATAGGCACCAAGCGCATGAAGAAAGCTCGTGGATGGTGATAGGCACCCAGAGCATGATGAAAGCTCGCAGATTGTGACAAGCACTGAGCACACGAAGAAAGCCTACAGATGGTGATAGGCACCGTGCACACGAAGAAGGCTCATGGACAACATTAGGTATCACCAGGACCCTTTACGGGAAGCGATAGACATTGCCACTTGCAATATGCAGAGGGGCCGAGAGAGGCCAGTGGACAGCGATAGGTATTGCCCTGACCCTTTACGGGGGACGATGGGCATCGTCGTCTGCGATAGGCACTCAACAGGGTGAGACCCTTGCGGGCAACAATAGACATCGCCATTTGTGCTTCTCGCGGAGAGGCAAAGACAAATGAAGAAAAAGAAGAAAGGAGCTCGTGCATGAAGCTGTCATCGCCATGCGAGACCTGTGAAACCATAAGAAGGGAAGAAGGAAAGAGGCATGCACGACACTGCCACTGCAGTGCATGGCCTCTGAGAGGAGCTCAAACGATGAAGAAGAAGAAGAAAGAAAAGAAGAGAGAGAAGATTTACCTTGAGCCTAGAGGTACCGATCCAAAAGTTTCTCTCTCCTTTCTCTCTCTCTCTCTCCAAATGTGACCTAACAATGAGAAGAAGAGAAATTTTATTAAGAAAAGTTCTCCTTGGCGAATGAATCAAGGGTCTGCATACAATGCTAGTAGGTGGTAAATATAGAATTGTCCCCAAAAATGGGTGGATTGATCAAAATTAAACCTAAATACTGGAAATTAATATTTAACTAAATTAAAAGAAATTTCAAAATAGGGTACAAAATGATAGATTTGCCCCTTCCTAACAATTTATGGAATTCCAAAACAGTCCCTGTGCTGCTCTAGAACGTGTGTGATTTTTCATGGATGCTCCAAGGTTGTTCTGATGCTCATTTGATCAAAAGAAGATTGTTTTCTTGTAGAGCTTGGCATGGTGATAGATTTGATACCAAGTTTGAGACATGGATTGTGTTTTTAGGGCACGATCATGCAACTTGAAATTTGGATGAATCTTGAAACTTGAGATCGATAGTGTGCTCGTTCCTTGATGTTTTTCTATGATTTCTTCACTGGATCACACTAAGTATGCCAACACAATTGCGTGCCAAAAAATGGAGCTCGATTTTTTTTCCGAACGAAGATTTTGCAACTTTGGAGTTTTGGCCGGAATCTAGATTTTCAACGTCGAAATTTGCAGTCACTTCATCGGCTTCGTATGCGGGTCCGACCAATCAGTATGTATGAGATTTAGACTAGAGATAGCCCAAGACCTTACTCACATCGATCAGAATCACGAGTGGCGTGATTTGGCCGCTCGAACGACGTGTAATGCTACTGATTTTCCTGCAACTTTCTTCATGAATCAGCAACTTCTCTCTAGCATTTCTTCGTGCTCAGGCATCGTCGCGAGGCGTGCCACATATTGAAATACTTGTCTCGACGAGATGAACGTGCTCCACCAAGTTTGAACGTCATCTGATATTGAACGAGGGAGATATAAGCATTGCAACTCACTATTCATGACTGTCTCTTTAATGGAGTTTACTTGCAGAGTGGCCGCATGGGAATAGTGTGCAGCTCCTCTTGTTTCAATCTTTTGCCTATAACATTTTCCTAGAGTGTCTGTTTAAGCTGAAATTTGACCCTTGAAGGTTTTCAACTCTATCGGATTCAATGGCGGTGGTCCCACAACAATTTGATTCACTAAAAATGTAGTTTTAGTAACAAGGGTCCATGTTAGGGTGTAAGAGGTTGATTCTGCGAACTCGTTTGTTTGTTTGCACTGCCTTAGTCATGTTGGAATCTGATAAAACTTGACAGGAGACTTTTTCATATTCCTTATGAAGATCTTGACCAGTTCTGGAGCCATTCTGAGACTGTCGAAACATCCACTATTTGGTTGGCTTTATTGACCAACTTCTCCCTTTATTCTGCATCGAGGACCAACGTGCTGAAAAATGTCTTCAAACAAGCATCTTTGTTGAACTTAGTTCTGTCTTTGAATGGAAGGAGGGCCGAAATGTCTTAGGTCATGAGGAGCATCCAGTCCAGGATTTGAACGCACTGATCGGGAGTGGTCCTCACAGTAGACTTGTTGCAGAACCTTCTAAAAGAGGGAGTTCTGAAGCGGCTACTCCTCCTCCAGCTGGGGGAAGAGAAGGAAATTCTCTAGTACTCATGCACCAGCTTAGGCTGGTAGACCTGCTCGAAGACGTAGGGGTGTCAAACTTCCTGTAATCTTCAAATCAGGAGGTAGCTCTTCTTCCTCTAATTCTTTAGCTGCTCCCTCAGTGTCACATTCTGCGCTTTCCAGGTCATCTTCTGCCTCTCTTGAACTATTTTCTGCTTCTTCAAAGACCGAAGTGGATGAATCTGACCCCTCCGAGCCGACTATTATCACTTCTGATCGAGAGATGACTCCGAAACTTGGGGTGACGTCTCCAAGCTCAAGAGGGATTCCTGAGTCAGATCCGATTCCAATGGAGGTCAATGAGGTTGAAGGTCTTACAATCATTACCCATGGGGGGAATCTAACACTTTCATGGCCTCTGAACCTCAGGAAATTACTGCCCCAGCTGAGATAGGGGTCGAGGTAATGGATGCTGAAAGCCCGGGCAACTTTCTTGAGGAGGGGCCTATGGTTAGCAAAGCTCTTGAGGCTGCTGCCCCAGAGTACACCGGACAGGCAGATGAAGGGGTTGAGCTTTTTTTCGTCCAGGTTATGGCTGTTAAGGACACAAACGAGGTGGAAAAGGCCATGGCTGGGACTGAAGCGGTGACCTTAGAAGATGAAGGCTAGAGGGAAAAGGTAACCCCTGAACTTTTCAAAGCTTGAGCGACAACTCATAATAGTGGGGAACAAGAACGAGATGCTGGACTTTAACCTGTTGAAGTTATAGCAGAGAGTGAAAGACAAGGGGAGGGGATTGCTTCTAAATCTGAGGTGCTCGAGGCCGTAAGATTCACAATTGCTCTACAAGAGCAAGTGACTCATATGGCTGTTGTTCCTTCGAGCTCAACCTCGGAATTCGAAGTTCCTTTAGCAGTGATGGACCCGGGAGTACCGTCCAGACCTATTTTCAGCGGAATTTCTGGGATAATTGTGAGAATGCTCTGTGCAGGTCTTTAGGGTCTAAGGGAGCTACCTCTCACTGAGCTGGGTGAGGCAACAGTCAAGCTGAGGGAGTTTGCTGTTGCGATCAGCATTTCGGGGGAAGCATCATAAGTCCTCTCTCATTTTCATGCTACTCTAGATGAGCTGGAGAGCTGGAGGTTGCATCATGAGACTGAGATCAATAGGCTTGCTTCCTTGGAGGCGTCAATCTCATGTCGTTGCGAGGGAATAGATGCCTACGCTCAGAAGAAGGCCATTATAGTTGCTCATCAGCTTGATCTCAAGATGGAGGGGGGAACTTGTTTCAACCTGATGCTTGCAATAAGGGAGGCATTCGGTGATCTTCAAAAGGAGATGATTTAGAGAAAAGCTATGGATACTTCTTTGGCTGAGGATCTATCAAAACTCACTCACAACATTGAACCAGAAACTGCCTCGATAGAGTAGGAAACTCAAATGGTGGTCGAGCTAAAGGAGCGTATCCAGCATGTCGAGGCTTCTTCTGCCACATCTAGAGCAGAGATCAATAAGATCATTGATCATTTTTAAGAGTGTCCTTCCTTTGTCAGCACTTGTAAAAAAATTTGAATTTATGAATAAAATGATTCTCTTTCTCTTCTGGCTGATTTTGCTGCATGATTTTATTCTTCTTTTTGCTTTGTTGCAGCTCTTTTGCTCTTTTTGGGCTTGAGCGCAACTCGAAACGTTTATTGTCTCAAGTGGCGAATACCCTAGGCCTTGTTTAGTCTTTTGACAAGCTATTGTTTCTTCAATGACATCGATTGGGAGAGTAGCTACCTCTTATTCCATTAGCGTTTGATTGACCAAAGGCTCATAATTCATTTTCCTCATCATTTGATGAGCCTACTCACTATAAGTAGTCCAATCAAGAGGGGCTTTGGCCTCCATTCGAGGTGCATTCACTTCAAGCCTGTCATATATTTTGGTCTCAGTCATGAACTCCTTCAGATGTTTTGAAGAGATACACATATCCTCCAATTAGCTTTGGAGACTGCGAACTTCGCTTCTTAACTTTGCTAGTGGATCTTGTTCCAAGGGGCGAAGAGGCTGTCCTTCCTCAAACCTCTTTCCTCCCATCAAATCAGGGACGTGTAGAACTTGTGGTGGTATACTGGTATGAGTTGGCCCTAAGATAAGACGAGGAGCATCCTCTATGCTTATAACCTCCGGGTTTTGAAAAATGTTCCGCAGCAGTTGAAGCACCACTTCTGCTATCAAGAGTGCAATAGGGACTGATTAGGTGCCTCGATCTCACCTCCCCGGATCATGGTGATTGGGTGACACATGTCTCTAGTTCAGAAGACTCGAGACTTGAGATCGCTCTCTCGGAAACCTTGTTCAAGAATACGGGCAGCTATCCAACTAGTGAGAGAGGAATTTTGAATGTGAGGTGGTGACCAACCTCATCTAGATCCCTGACTTAACCGAGCTGACTCATGCGGGCACCCTCTTAGATCATGACGGAAAGCCTCCCAGCTGTTTCAACTGGTTCGAAATCACCTCCCTTGACCTTCAATCTCCTTGTTTTCTGCACAACACTACTATGGTTAATTTGCAAGACAAGTGGGTCGAAAGGCCCACCCTTGTCTTAGGGAAATGCATATTCGTATGGCTAAGATTGTGAGAAGTTAGGGTGATGAAGTGGGAGGTTTGAATGAGAGGAGAAAAGAAGAGCGTACTCGATATGGGGAAGAAGCTAGCATGATAGCTTGATTAATGTAATGACCGACCTGGAGTGGTAGCAAGACGGGTACGGTACTTTGGTCTGATGCAACGGTAATACTAATCGAAACCAAGGTCGACAAGACTGTCCTGATTTGATGTGGCAGCAAGATGGGCATAGTACTCAGGACCAACACAATGGAAATACTGCTCGACAACCAGACCACTACGACAACACTAGATTGAGCCCACCCTCGGTCAAGTGAGAAGAGAATGAAGTGAATGCACGAGATGGCGAAGACATGGGGTCCCGACGGTGCTAAGTTCACCACCCATAACTGTGGAGTAGCAGTGTCAGGGCCCTTTGACGGTGCTAGGCACTACTGCTCACGGCTAGTGGCCAAGCGGTGAACTACGTGCGGCGCTATGCATTGTCGTTGGGCAAAACGGGAAGGCAGCACACCCCTGAGCCGGAGGCGATAGCCTCTTGTGAAGTGCTCGACGACGGCCATTTGTGAGGCGCACGACGACAGTTCTTGTAAGGCACATGACGATAGGCATGGGGACGCAAATGGAACCTGCAGAAGGTGATGGGTTCTAAGCTCATGAAAGAGACTTGCGAATGACGATAGGCACCAAACGTATGAAGGAATCTCTCACAAGGTGATAGATACCGAGCGCATGAAGGAAGTTTGCGGAAGGCGATAGGCATCGAGCGTATGAAGGATGGCATCGAGCGTATGAAGGAAGCTCGCAAACAGTGATAGGTACTGAGCGTACAAAGGAAGGTCGCAGATGATGATAGGTATCGTCGTCTGCAATAGACGCGCAATAGGGGGAGACCCCTGTGTTCGGTAATAAGTTTCATCGTCTGTATTCTTCACTGAGGCATTGAGGATACATCTGCTGATGTTAATGAGCAGCATCGTCTGCAAGCCTCACTGAGAGTTAGAGATTAGCTAACAAAAGGGGGAAAGGAGTGCGCATGGCACTGCCATCGCCATGAGCGACCTGTGAAACCACAGGAAGGGGAAAAATTAAAGGAAGAGGCATGCACGACACTTCCACTGCCATGCGTGGCCTCTGAGGGAGGCTCAAACGAAGAAGAAGAAGAAAAAGGAAAGGAGAGAGAAGATTTACCTTGAGCTTAGGGTTATCGGTCCAAAAGTTTCTCTTTCCTTACTCTCCCTCTCCAAATGTGACCCAACAATGAGAAGGAAAGGAAATTCTATTGAGTGAAAATTCTCTTTGGTGAAGGGTTTCAAGCCCTTTTTGTACAATGATGGTACGTGGTATATATAGAATTGTGCCCAAACATAGGTAGATTGACCAAAACTAAACCTAATTGCTGGAAATTAATATTTAATTGAATTAAAAGAAATTAAAAAATGGGGTGAAAATGATAGATTTGCCCCTTCCTAACAAGTTGTGGAATTCCAAGACTGTCCCTGTGTTGCCCTATAACGTGTATGATTTTTCAGGGATGATCCGGGGCTGTTCTGATGCCCGTTTGACCAGAAGATGATTGTTTTCTTGTAAGGCTCGGCATGGTGATCGATTTGATACCAACTTCAAGCCATGGATCATGTTTTTAGGGCACGATCATGTGACTTGAAATTTGAATGTGTCACAACCCCGCCCCCGACCACCATACCTTACACGGCGATTGGCGATCGAGCACGGGTTCATGATCCAATGTAACACTTGTCACGTAGGTAGGAGTGGACTCAACGCCTTTATTGTTGGTACTCGAGCAAACCATGGAAAAGAACCAGAATAAAAGCTTAACTAGCAAAAGAGTAAGGAAAAAAAAATTCCACACACCAAACTTCATAATATAAAAATATTCCAAAATGTTATAATCAGTTCGGGGTACCGAGGCCCAATATTACACATATGCACTAAGAACAAAACAAAACCAGGGCACAACAGCCCAGACATAAGCAAGGTCTAAGCACCTTCTTCAAGAACACTTGCTTTGTCTTTCAGTCACCAAACACGAATTTCCAGCTTTTCACCTATCGCTATCAATCTACAAGGAGAGGGGAAATATTGGGATGAGCTATACAGCCCAGTAAGCAGGTTTAGTGCCATGCACCTGTGGTGGTTCTATCCATTTGTAAAAACAATACAGTTCATCAAAATAAAGTCATTGTTTATCGTATATGCATATGAGGTCAAGGCAGCGAATATGAAGATTTCATTTAAACGACAGTTACCTTGTAATCAGTGTGCTCTTAAGCATTCAGTTAGTTAAATCATTAATCATCCAATCATTGTAATACTAAACATTCCATATACAGAAAATCAATTCTTATCCATAGACTCCCTAAATCACCTACTCTTGCAATAGAGGCCCTAACCATCAAGCTAAGCCAATCCCATTGCTTAAGACCTCTACCATCGTAGAGGAGGGAGGGTAATGACAAGTGGGTTAATCCACTTTGTAATGCCCTTAGCATGCACACACAGTCCCTAGCGCGCATTGAGGGTTCGATAAGCCCTTACCTTGCAAGGCATTAATCATTTCATTTCATAAATCTAGGGTGCGAACCTGTATCCTCTCGCTTAACCTTCTTATCATTATGCAAGTTAGGGGATACGCCGGCATCTATTTCCGTACTACCGATGAGTGTCTCATCGCGTAGCAGGCAATATTACAGCAGTGGTCAATATCAACATAAGCCTCACTACCGGTGAGTGTCCCACTGTGTAGTGGTCAATATCAACATAACCATTGGTCATTAATCACAGTATCGGAACAACATCCACTACCGATGAGTGTCCCACTGTGTAGTGGCCAATTGAATACAGTATCATGACAAGATCCACTACCTGTGAGAGTCCCAACGTGTAGTGGCCAATGTAATGCCTCATAATCGATGAATCACATTCTCATAAATCAATGTCTCATACAGGTGAATCATAGTTCATCATAACATCATAACATCATAGCATTAAGTTAAATACATTGCTTTCATAAGCTTTCTCAGAGAATTTACACATAAGTCGTCTCAGTAGCATTTGGCATTCATTATGAAATCATTTCATCACTATCGCACTCGTGGCCCCTCTTTCTCACAAAGAGCAGTTTACATGGCATCATTCACATATCTTTATGGAATTCTCATTGAATTTATCATATGGGATTCACATTTATCATATATCAATATAACTTAGCGCCGCATTGTCATAAAATGATGCAATGATAAGTAACAATGACATTCCCCTCTTGCGAGGGCTTAGATCTTGACTTAGGGGGAGTTTGAAGATGCCTTAAACATAAAAATTTGAGCTAATACACAGAACTTTACAAAGAAAATAATTTGAAAGAATTTGGGCGCCATTTGATGGGACAATAGCTCAGTACAAGGTGAGCATTAGTTACGGGAAATCTTCCTTGCAACAGTGCACAGCGACATACTCGTACATTTAGGGTCTTACGTCAAAATCCGTGGGAAATTTAAAAAAACCTCAAAACATGAAACTTTGAGTACATTGATAAATGTTTCCAATGGTGGCAGTTTTGAGGTTTTTGGACACCATTGCTGGGTCAAAAGCATTACCCAAAGAGGGCCACAGCTGCTGAAATTAGCATCGACTGTGAGCAGTGTCATACCTCGGCATTTTAGGCCATATCTTTTCTTCCACGTGAAATTTCATCAGGACATAAAAAGTAGACTTAAAGTAGACATACATGTCTTTCATTTGAGATAGATTTTGTCCCAATTGGATGCTATTTTGCCATCAAACACATGATGCAAAAACGATCACAGTTCATGAAATTCATAATCTCAAGTTAACATGCTTTTAAAGAACACTTAATATTTTCTAGCCAAGCTACACTTGGGGCTAGGAATCTTGTTTATGATAAGGAATCTCACAGTGAGAAATTTCATGAGTGTCCATATATAAAAAGATCATATATGTGGTAAAGACAGTCATGGAATTGAGAAGCACAAAGATGGAAATTTCAACGTCATGTCTATTCATTCTTCACATTAATTCAATCATCTTACCCATTCTAAATATTGGTTCTTTACATAAACTATGGATGCATAGAAACTAAACCCACTGACCTTGACTTCTCATGGTATCTCAAATCCTCACTCACGGCCTCCACGGGCTTTCCTTAATCTCCACCAGTGGGTTGTCATCTAAGGACATCAGTGAACTCCTTAGGGGGAGAGAGAGAGTAGAATGAAGAAAACTGATTTTCAAAGAGCTTAAGTGCTCACGGTTGATGGGTCATTGTGGCTGACCTAATAACTCATTGCTCTGACACACATGGAGCTGTGCTGACATGTACGTGAGAATGTACGTTTGACCAAGACACTCCCTTTGCTACTCTTTCTTGCTCCCCTTTTCCAGTCGGTGCTGGGTCATAGCTGGCACTAGGCCTTTCATTTAGAGATAGCGATGGGTTCTCTTACACAACCGACACTGCGTCTTCTTTTTGCACAACTGGCACTATGTTTTCCTCTTACTCAATCGACGCTATGTTTTCCTCTTACTCAGTTGGTGTTGCATTTTCCTCTTACTTAGCGGGCGCTATGTTTTCCTCTTACTCAATCATTGTTACGTTTTCCTCTTACTCAGTCGGCGCTACGTTTCCCTCTTACTCAGCTTGTGCTACATTTTCCTCTTACTCAACCGGCGCTATGTTTTCTTCTTACTCAGCCGGTGCTATGTTTTCCTCTTGCTCAGTCCGTGCTATGTTTCGCTCTTACTTAGCTGGCACTATGTTTTCCTCTTACTCAGCCGACACTACGTTTTCCTCTTACTCAGCCGGCACTACGTTTTCCTCTTACACAGCCGGTGCTACATTTTCCTCTTACCTTCTCTTTTCTGCTCCTTCATCACTAACGGTGTTCAGCTCCCATGCGTGGCAATGCCTTAGATGGCAATATTCCCGTGGGTGATATGCTCTCGACATTACGTCAGACGGCGATACGTTCACGGTGATGCTTACACGCAGCGATACTTCTTAATTTTTGTTCTTTACATAAACTATGGATACCCAAGAACTAAACCCACTTACCTTGACTTCTCACGGTATCTCAAATCCTCACTCACGGCCTCCATGGGCTTTCCTTAAGCTCCACCAGTGGTCAAGGGGTAGCTGTGAACTCCTTAGGGGGAGAGTGGGAGTAGAATGAAGAAAATTGGTTGTCATAGGGCTTTAGTGCTCACGGTTGGTGGGATTCACTATGGCTGACACAATCACTGATTTCTCTGACAAGTATGGAGCCACATTGACAAGTACGGAGGCTGCACATTTGACCAAGACACTTTCGGCGCGGCTCTTTCTTGCTCTCCTTTTCCAGTCGGTGCTAGGTCACAACCAACGCTAGGCCTTGCAATTGCAAATGGCGATGGGTTCTCTTACACAGCCAGTGTTGCGTCTTCTTCTTACACAGCGGTGCTGCATTTTCCTCTTACTGAGCCGGCGAGAAAGGCGTAAGGATTATGGCCATGCGCAAAAGGCGTAAGAAGTATCGTCGTGCGTAAGCATCGTCGTGAGCGTATCATCGTTTGGCATATTTCGAAGAGCATATCACCCACGGGTAAGAAGAAAATGTGGCGTCAGCGATACTCTTTGTTCGCATGCAGCATTACCAATTCTTAACCCTTGCGCGCGGTCTTAGCTTTTGCTACATGGATGGCACTAGGCTAAGTCACTCAGACGGCGTTAATCCATGCCCCTAGCGTTGGGTGTGCGCTTCCATTTTTCTCGACTTCCTTCTCTCTCTCCACTGCCATGAGTAGTCTTGTTTTCTCGAATTGTGGCCCTTATAGAATGAATCTTGAAACTTTGAAAAGATTTTGTGCTCGTTCCTTGATGTTTTTCTGGGATTTCTTCGTTGGATCGTACTGAGCATGCCGTCCCAATCGCGGGGCAACAAACGCAGCTCGATTTTGTGCCTGGATGAAGATTTTGCATCTTTGGAGTTTTGGCCGAAATCTAAAATTCTAGCGACAAAATTTGTTGTCACTTCGTTGGTTTCGTTTGAGGAATCCGATCATTCATCATATACAGGGTTCGGACTAGAGGTAACCCTAGACCTTATGCACGTGATGGAACTATTTTCGCACCAATCACATTTGCGAGCAGCATGACGCTGTTTGTTTTCCTACATTATCTTCATGAATCAACACCTTCTCTCTAGCTTTTATTTGCGCTCGGATGTCATCGTGGGGTGTGCTACATATAAAAACACTCATCTTGAGGAGACAAACACCGTCCATCAAGTTTTAGCACAATTTGATCTCAAATGGGGGAGATATAAGCATCACAAGTAACTGTTCGGGACTGTCCCTTTAATGGAGTTGAGTTGCAGGGTGGCCGTACAGGAATAGCATGCGGCTCCTCCTATTTCGTTCTTTCTCCTATAACTTCTTCTTGGGATGTCCGTTCAAACTGAAATTTGACCCCTGGTGGTTTTTAACCGTGCCAAATCCAATGGTAGTAGTTCCATAGTAAATTGAGACATCGAAAGTAGAGCTCTAGTTATAAGGTCCATTTCAAGATGCTAGAGATCAATTCTGCCGAAACTGTTTCTCAGTTTGTGTTGCCTTAGACATGTCGGAATGAGATGAAACTTGCCAGGAGACTTTTGAGAGTCCTTATAAAGATCTTGGCCAATTTTGGGGCTATTTTGAGACTGTCAGAATTTCCTCTCTTTGTTCAGCTTTATTGACCGGGATCTATGATGATGAAAAATGCCTTCCAATGGCATGCCTCATCAAATTTTTTGCTTCGAGAGACGCGAAAAGTACAATAATTCAAGAAATTTTCTCTGGCTAACCACAGGACTATATGAGCATTTAGGAGATCCACACAATGCTGTAACTAGGATGCTCAGACGTCTGGACGCAATGTACAAGTCCATCCATGGAGAATTTAGGGGGAGGAGAGACTTTTGAGGATCCTATTGAAGTCCTCACCCTCAAGGGACTATTTGCGATTCTGATAGCTTGAGGATTTTGTAAAGACCTCATTCGTCAGAATCGGGCCTATGTGGCGGCCCTATGCTATGAACCTTTGGTCGACATTGTTTGTTGCTACACCAGGTTTGCGTTTGATGATCAGAGTATCTCTGTAGGTCCCATCCAGTGGGGTCCTGTTGGGGGCTTCTAACCTATCACAAAAATTTGGGCTTGTTAGCTTGAGGGAATCGTGGTGAGGCGGCCTCGTGGGCCTCATCCTGCAAGGTCCAATCGGGGGCTTTTTAGCAGCCTGTCCAAAAAATCAGGGCCTATCGGCTAAGGAAGGATTTAAGTGAGGCGATCTCATGGAAAGACATTACTCTGAAGTCTCTGGCAGGTGGGGATCTTTAGCATTTTGGAGGGATCTTTTGGTCATCGTCCTCACCCTCAAGGACTCTTGTTGATTTTGGAGGTGAAGTGAGGGAGATATTTATGAGTCTCTCACTCTCTGGTGAGCCATTTGTGATTGGATGCTGGCAGTTGAGGAGTTTAGGTAGACGTCGCCAGCCAGAATTATGACTATTTGGCAATTGTGTGTCGGCTGAGGTTGTGGTGCTGTGTCAACCTGAGCGCCCTTTGTGGGTTTTCATTTGAACCGGGGAAATAGAGCTATAGAGAAGGTTTTGACCAACTTCCTTTGTTTTTGGGCTCTTTTACTCATGGCCATGCTCACGATGACCTTTGGGGTTTTCACCGTGCTTAGGTTTTTATTTTAACAGAGCTCTTTTACTCATGGTGTCATGACCATGCCCATCCATCATTTTTACTCATGGTGTTCCCTTGTTCAAGTGTACATCATGCCCATGTTTTTGTGAAGGCGTGTTTAGGGTCATGCCTTCGCGACCTGGGCGAAGCCTTCTAACGTCATGTGGCCAGAACGTGCATTATAGTTTAGAGTCATACAGCTAGACAATAATGGTGATGAATGGCAGTCTATGGAGACCATGGAGTGAGTATGGTGGTGGTTTTGACGCACTTTGGGGAGATGGTACGAGGCTACCTATGAATTGAAGATGTATGAAAGGTGGGTGAAAAGTGGTGACCCACTAGCTGACAGAGTATGGGTGGCAAGACGGCTCGTCGTTTTTTTAGCATGAGTGAGACTCTTTGCAAAATGCTGAATAGAGGTAATGAAATGCATGGGTTCAATGGGGAAGCAACGAAGGTGGTGCGCACACACGAATGGGTCAGTTAGGGAAAGCATACGTGGAAATGCATGTAAAAGGGGTGTATGCATATGTGGGGGCAAGTTTAAGGTCATGTCTCCGGGACCTGTGCAAAGCAGTTTAACATCATGTGGCCAGGACGTGCACTATAGTTTAAGGTCATATAGCTTGGACCATAGTTACGCAGTTTAAAGTCATGCAATTAGGACCAAGAAGTTTAAGGTCATGCAACTAGGCCTCTGCTACAATTTAAGGTCATATAGTTTGGACCATGATGTTGAGCATTTTGGTGTCATAATTGAGGTAATTTGAAAGTATTTGAACTCCATTTGTCTATTCAAAAGTATATAACAATAGAAGTGATAGTTCTAAAATTTGGTAAAAATTTGGCAACAGTAACATATGCTCACATTTTCATACATAACTTTCAATCTAAAAGGAATTTCGAAATACTTTCAACATGCAACTTTAAGTACAATCAGAGATGTTTCAAATGACAATAGTGTTGAGGGCAATTAGACTTTATTTGATTTGTAAAAACCTATATCAACGGTAGTGACAATGATGAAACACAATGCAGTTTGTTAATAGTGACATGTCTACACATATTAAGGCATAACTTCTCATTCATAAGGAATATTAACATGATTTAAACATGAAGATTGTAGTAAATTCATGTGTCTTTCTAATGGTAGTGATTTGAGGTCATCTGGACCTCATTTGGCTATTCAAATTCTTGGTACAAAAACATTAAGTTTTTTGAAAATTTCACAGTGGCACATGACATGCTTCATAGCTTCAATTCACAGTAGACAATGTCACAAAATCTATTCCATCTTGATTTGGACATATATAAACACTTTTCTACAGATTTTGTGAGCAATAGATTCATTTTTAATACTGAGGTTCATCATGAAACGAGGCATTAAAACTGTGAAAACAATGTACATATAGTCACTTCCTACTTCCAATTCACTCTTATCATTCCTTTCTAATTTCATACTTTAACAAAATTACAGAAGCAGTGGTGATTAGATCCACTTACCTAGTTCAATAGTGCTTTCTTCCAACAAAACTCTTACTTACAGTCCCCTTATCGAACTTCTAACAGTTGGGTAGTAGTGAGCTCAAGGTGAAAGGCTTTAAGTGTGCTCTAAAGAGAGATAGAGGGAAGATGAATGGCGTGAGAGAGAGGGAGAGGCTTAAGTAATCCCTTGATGGGAGGTGGCAACCCAAGTGTTGACAGGTGGCATACACCACACATGAAACTGGACAAGTGACAATGTGTGGCTGCATGTACTTAGCAGGTGGCAGTCACTGTTCATGTACGGTAGTGTCACGCACAGCGCTACGCGCATGACAATAGTCCATTTTCTCCATCTTGCAATTGTTTGTAAAATTTCCATCTTCTCTTCACACCCACGACATTGCCTTTCTCTCTCTTCACTCGCAGCGCTTCCCTTTCTCTCTTTTCACGTGTGGTGCTGCTCTTTCTCTCCTTTCACACACAGCATTGCTCTTTCTCTCTTTTCACACATAGCATTGCTCTTTCTCTCTCTTCACGTGTGGCGCTGCTCTACTTTTTTCATTGAATCCTACCTTCGTGTGCCTTCCCAAGGCCAAGAAGTCTTTGTCCTTCCATCAAGTCCCGGGTTCTCTTTGAAACCCAAGACATGTGTGGTTAGGTGCCTCAATCTCTCCCTCTGGATCCGAATGATCTGGCAGCATGCGTCTCGGGTTTCGGGGGAACTCGAGACTTTTAAATCGTTCTCTCGGGAACCTCGCTCAGGAGCGAGGGCAGGTATACCAACCGATGAGAGAGGAATTTAAAGTGGGTTCGGGACTTACTCGGGTTGGCTCACGTGGGCGCCCTCTTAAATCATGAAGAAAGCTCCCCATTCGTTGAAGTGGTTCAAAATCACCTCCCTTGGCCTTTATTTTCCTGTTTCTGAAATCACACACACAGTTAATTTTACAAGACAAGTGGGGAAAGGGACCCCACCTTGTCTTTGGGTGAATGTACACAATGCGTGCACATTCAAAGGAGAAAAGAGAAGAAATGATGAGATGAGGGTTGGGAGAAAGAAGAAGAGAGAAGAAGAAAAGAAAAAGACATTGGATCGGGTGACTAGCCTAGCACAGTGGCTAGATTGGCATGATGATTGACCTGACGTGGTAGGAAGAGGGGCACGGTAACGCGGACCGGCAACGGGTGCAGTACTACTCGACAACATAACACCAACAATAACCAGCCTAGTACACGGCTAATTCGACATAGCAGCAAGACCGGCACGATAACTCAGACAGGCACATCGACAATACTGCTTGATGAAGAAACTACTGTGATAGTGCTAAACTTGTCCCTTGGTTAAATGAGAGAGGGAGAAGAAGAAGAAAGAGAAAGAACAGAGATAAGAAGAGAGAAGTGAAGACAGAGAGTAAAAAAGGGAGAAAAGAAGAGAGAGAAGCATGGACGGCGATGGACTTCCACCATCCATGACAGAGAGAGAGGTAGGAATGAGAAATGAATATCATGCGCGGTGATGAGCATTGTCGCGCACCACATGAAGAAGAAGAAGTTTAGATAGAGACCGGCTAGCTAATCTGGTTAAGGCCCGACAAACTGCACATGTTTCCAGAAGATAAAGGAAGTATGAGAACGCCATCCCGATGATGAGCATCGTCGTGTGTGACTGGAGTGGAGAGAGAAAAGAAATCAAAGTGAAGGCTAGGAAGACAGGGAAGGAGAAAGAGGATTTTAGGAAAGAAGAAGAGAAAAAGAAAGTAGAGAGAGAAGAAGGACAAAAGATATGGTAAAGGAAAGTGAGGAGAGAATTGCGAAAGAGCAGGAGGAGAAAGAAGGAAAAAGAGAGAAAGAGATTAGAAAAGAGAGAAGAACAATAAGGAAAGAGGAGAGAATGAAACACGCACGGCATTGCCACTGCTATGTGTATCAGAGAGAGAAGAAAATAGAAAGAGAGATTAGTGCATGGTGTTGCCATCGTTGTGCATGTTAGAGGAAATAAAAAAATACGCACAACGTTGCCACTGCCGTGTGTACCAGAGAGAGGAGAAAACAAAAAAAGAGATTTGTTCAAGGCGTTGCCATCGCCGTACATGTTAGAGGAAAGAAAAAAAGAGAGAAAGACAGCAGAGAGAGAAAAGAGAAGAAAGGGATTCGTGCACAGTGTTGCCGTCGCTGTGCATGTTCCGACAGCGATCGACAGAGAGAAAGATAGAGCGGAGTGAGAATAGAGAAAGAAGGAGAAGAGGAAGAAGAAGAGAGAGAATAAAATGCACACGATGTTGCCATCGCCATGTGTGTGAGATAGAGAAGAAGAGAGAGAAGAAAATGCACACGGCGTTACCATCACCGAGTGTGTGAGACAGAGAAGAAGAGAGAAAAGAAAATGCAGACAGCATTATCATTGTAGTGTGTGTGAGATAGGGAAGAAGAGAGAGAAGAAAATGCACACGGCATTGCCACCCTTGTCTATGTGAGATAGAGAAGAAGATAGAAGAAAATGCACACAACGTTGCCACCACCATGTGGGCGAGATAGAGATGAAGATAGAAGAAAATGCACAAGGCATTGCCATCACCATGTGTGTGAAATAGAGAAGAAGACAGAAGAAAACGCACATGACGTTGCCCCCGTCGTGTGTGTGAGATAGAGAAGAAGATAGAAGAAAATGCACATGACGTTGTCATCTCCGTGTGTGTGAAATAGAGAAGAAGAGAGAGGAAAGTTTGTGCATGATGCTACAATTGCCATGGACATTGAGGCTGAGAGAAATATCCAGAGAAGAAGAAAGAGAGAGAATGGGACACCCAAATCGCTGCTATCATAGTGTAAGTTAGAGAAAGAGAATGAAGAAGATGACATGCACAGCTCTGCCATAGTCGTGCGTGTTCACAAAGAAGAAGAGAGAAAACTGAGAAAAGAAGAAGAAGAAAAGAGAGAGGAAGCAAGAGAGAGAAAAAGAATAAGGAGGAAAGAGGAAAGTAGAGAAAGAGGAGGAGACAGAAAGAGATAGAGATGAGAGGAGAGAGAAAGAGAGAGACGAGAGGAGGAGAGAGAAAATTACCTTATCGAAAGGTACCAACCCTTTTCTTCTCTCTCCTCTCTCTCTCTCCAAGATGCACCCACGATCTTAAAGCAAAAACATGAGCTTTATTGATCAATTGAAGGTCTAAGGGGGAATCATGGAAGAACTAAGAAAAGCCAGCCCCTTTTTACAATTACGTTTATTTATAGAATTGGGCCCAAACATTGGTGGATGCTCAAAATCTTTCTCAATTGATGATAATCACAATTATTTTGAATTAAACGAAATTATAATAATTGGTACAAAATTACTATTTTGCCCCCGCCTAACAATTTATGAAATTCTAAAATATTCTCTACTGCATCCTTAGAACATACATGATCTTCCATAGATGATCTAGGGTTTTTCTGGTGCCCATTTGATCGAAAGATGATTATTTTCTTGTAGGGCTCAGCATGACGATCGATTTGGTACCAACTTTGAGCCATGGATCGTGTTTTTAAGCCACGATCATGCGACTTAAAATTTGGATGAATCTTGAAAACTTCGGATTGATAGTGTGCTCGTTTCTTTATGTTTTTCTGTGATTTCTTAACTAGATCACACTGAGCATGCCATCATCATCACATTGCAACTAACACATCTCGATTTCATGCCCAGATTAAGATTTTGCACCTTTGGAGTTTTGGCCAGAATCTGGAATTCTATTGCCAAAATTTGTAATCACTTCATTGGATTCGTGTACGAAATCCGACTGCTCGTCATGTATGGGGTTCTGACCAATGGTAACTCTGAACCTTACGCACGTGATGGAACTGGTCTCGTGTCAATCCGATGCGCGAGCGCTGTGATTTAGCCGCTCGAGCGAGGCGTGTCGTTGTTTCCTAAACGTTTCTTCATGGATAAGAAAATTATCTCTAGCTTTTCTCCATGCTCGGGCGTCATCACGGGTGTGCCACATATCGAAACGTCATCTTGACGAGACAAACACGCTCACAAAATTTAAGCGCGATCCGACCCGGGAGAAATGAGATATGGACCCTGAAAGTCACTACCTGAGGCTGCAAAAACAGTTACCTTTTATGGTGATTTGGTGCCGGGAGGCCACACGGGAACAGGGTGCGGCCTTCCCCTTTTTGGTATTTTACCGATAACTTTGTATTGGAATGCTCGATTAAGCCAAAACTTGACCCATAGGTGTTTTTGACCGTGCCAGATCCAATGGAGATGGTACCATATCAATTTGATGCATCAAAAATAGAGCTCTAGTTATGGGGTTTGTTTCAAAGTGCTAGAGGCTGATTTTTCTGAAATTGTTTCTTTGTCTACACTGCCTTAGACACATCTGATTGAGATGAAACTTGACAAGTGGACTTTTAAAGTGCTTAAGAATATCTTGAATTATTCTGGAGCAATTATAAGACTGTCAAGAATTCCACTATATGTCAGGCTTTATTGACCGGCTTCTTGTTTTTTCAACATTAGGGACCCAAGGTGCTGAAAAATTTCTTCAAATAGCTTGCCCTACCAAATGTTGTCCTTGGAGAGAAGCGAGAAGGGCACCATTTGGAAAATTTGCTTCGGCTTTATTACTTTTTTCTTCCTAGCCACAAGACCACGTGAACGCCGAGGAGATTCACGCAATATTGTAACTAGGATGCTCAAACATTTGGATGCAATGTACAGGTCCATCTGTGGAGACTTAAGGGGGAGAAGAGACTTTTTTGAGGGATCCTGTCGAAGTCCTCACCCTTAAGGGACTAATTGTGATTCTGATAGCTGAGGATTTTGGTAAGGACCTTGTTGGTGAGAATCAAGCCCATCTGACAGTCGAGTGCCATGCTAAAGGGCATTTTTCCCATTTTGGTATTGGTTTGATTGTGGATGGTCTGCTGAAGGACCTTTGGTTGGTGTCCGTCTGCGTGGTGCACCAGGATTCTACTCAGTGGGCAGGGTACCACAGTTTATCAAGGTGACCACTGTGGGTATAACCCTTGCCCTCTGCTAGCAATGGCTTTACATAGCAAGTCCAAGTTATGGCTGACTTTGGCCTTATTGGGGTGTCTTTAATATTTTGTAGTGTGTTTGTTTTGTTGTTGATCGTGGATGGTGTGCTGAAGGGCCTTTGGTTAGCGTCCGTCTGCATGGTGCACCAGATTGTACTCAGTTGGGCAGGGTACCTCAGTTTATCAAGGTGATCACTGTGGGTATAACCCCTACCCCTTGCTAGCAGTGTCGTTACATAACAGGTCTAATTTTTGACTAACTTTGGCCTTCTTGGGGCGTCTTTAGTATTTTAGAGTATGTTTGTGACCTCGTGGGAATAATTCTCTTCCTCATGTCTTACCTTCTTGCCGAGTCTTCTATTTTTTGAGTCCTTTTTATAAATGGACTTTGGCTGTCAGAATCTTGCTTCATGCTCGTATTTTTTGGTCCTAGTATTGTGACACCAAGGATTTTTCTTTAGAATGTGGGTTGACGTCGTTTGTTGAGGTGAGTGTTGCATCAACCTGTTTATGAGTCAAAGCGTTCTTTGCGGATTTAACTTGGACTTGGGAAGCGACGCCGTAGAGACTACTTTCATCAACTTCCTGTTAATCGGGGCTCTTTTATCCATTACCTCTCTGCCATGTCCACCCTTATTCTTCAATTTTTACTCACGATGCCCTTTTAGGGTTTTCACAGTGCCCGGGTTTTTATTTATGGAACTCTTTTACTCATGGTTTTGTGACCATGCCCATCCGTCATTTTTACTCATAACGTTCCCTTGTTCAGATATACACCATGCCCGTTATTCTTTTTTTGTGAAGGCGTGTTTAAGGTCATGCCTTCGGGACCTGTGCGAAGCCTTTATTGTCATGCAGCCAGGACGTGCACTAAGTTTAAGGTCTTATAGATGGATCATAGTGGAGATGGATGATAGTCTGTTAAGGTCATGGAGTGAGTATGGTGGTGGTTTTGACTCACTTTGGGGAGATGGCACAAGGCTACATATGAAAGATGGATGATGTATGAATGGTAGGTGAAAAGTGACGACCCACTAGCTGACGATGAGTATGAATGGCGGGATGGTTCGCCGTTATGTGAGCGTTGGTGAGCCTCAATGGTAATTGATGAATGGTGATGAAAGGAATGGACTCACTGGGGAGGTAATGAAGGTGAAGAATGCACATGAACAGGTCGGTTAGGGAAGACGTGCAAGAAAATGCACGTAAAGGGCATGTGCGGGTGTGTCGAGGCGTGTTTAAGGTCATACCTTCGGGACCTGTGCAAAGCAGCTTATCGTCATACGGCCAGGACGTGCACTATGGTTGAAGGTCATATAGCTTGGACCGTGGTTATGCAGTTTAAAGTCATGCAACTAGGAACATACAATTTAAGGTCGTGCAACTAGACCTCCACTATAGTTTAAGATCATATAGTTTGGACCATGGTGATATGCCTTTTAACGTCATGTGGTCAAGACGTACACTATGGTTTTAAGGTCATATAGCTTGGACCGTGGTTATGGAGTTTAAAGTCATGCAACTAAAATCATGCAGTTTAAGGTTGTGCAACTGGACCTCTACTACAGTTTAAGGTCATATAGTTTGGACCATGGACCTAAGCCTTTTAACGTCATGGGGCCAGAACGTGTACTACAATTTAAGGTTATATAGTTTGGACCGTGGTGATGCAGTTTAAAGTCATGCAACTAAAACCATGCAGTTTAAAGTCATGCAACTAAGACCATGCAGTTTAAGGTCGTGCAACTATATCATTGCTACAGTTTAAGGTCGTATAGTTTGGACCATGTTTTTTTACGGTCGTGCATCTAGACCAAGGTTGTGCAGTATAATGTCATGCAGCACGAACCATCGCTACAGTTTAAGGTCGTATAGTTTGGACCATGTAATTTAAGGTCAAGCAGCTAGACCTTCACTATAGTTTAAGGTCATATAGTTTGGACCATGCAGTTTAGGGTCATGCACTTAGACCATACAGCATGGACCAAGGCTGTGCAGTTTAAGGTCATGCAGCTCAGACCAAGGCTGTGCAGTTTAAGGTCATGCAGCTCAGACCATTATGTGGGTCGCCTAATAGGTGAAGCTTTATGGGAGATAGGTCTGTGGATAGTAATTTGACTCCCTGGGGATAAAATGATAACAGGGGTTTTTAGATGGGGAGCAGACTTCACTGGGGATTAGGGGACAAGTATGACTCCCTAAGGTCAAGGATGGAATTCCATGGATGGTAACCCGACTCCTGGGGATAAGACAACTAGGTGCAAGACTGACCCACTGTGGATTGAAGGGGTAAGCATGACCTTAACTCCGTTGGGGATTAATGGGCTACAATACAGGTGTAGTTCCTATGGGGATGAGGGACAGTGGCCTGCTCTTGACTCCATTGGGGATGACCATTCGTGGCTTGGGTGGAACGTTCTGAATGCAACTCTATTGGGGATGACAAAGGCTACGACTCTGATGCAACTCCACTAGGGATGTGTGACGCTAGCTATGGACAGTAGAAACATATGCGGCGATAGTCATTAGCACACATAACACTAGCACAAGCGGTGCTGACATGCACGAGAGTGATCATAGATGGCAGTGGCACTGATGTGCACGGCGCTAGTACGCGCAACGTTGGTTACACATAGTGTTAGTGATGGGCGGCGATAAGCCTCTATTCGGGCCTCGAGTTTGAGGCCGACCCGGTCCAGCCCATCTGAAGGTTGGTGCTCAGCATTGCGCGGTTGGTGGTAAGCCTCTGTTTGAGTCTCAGGTTTGAGCCTGACCCGGTCTGGCCCATTACCGTTTGGCCTTCAAGGACTTGTTTGGTATTCTTTCTTTGTGAAGGATACCTTGGGGAATCATCTTCTATATAAGGGGGAGGATCCCATATTTACTATTTTACTGAAGGAGGGAGAATAGACTTCTGACGAGAACTTCCAGCGATTTCGGCAAGCTTAGCTGCTTCAACAGCGTTTTCGTAGGAGTTTGCCGGAGAATGCCGAGGTTTCCACTGAGGAATAGAAGGTTCAGGTGAAGAAGGGAAGACGTCGTTGGGTTGCAGAGGTATTTCAGCAGATGTTCTCAAACACTTGAGTGGTGGGGAAAGAGGCAAGCGAGGGCCTCCGGACATTTCTATGAACTTGAGGTGGTTCTCGGTGGTTTTCCATCACCTGAGAGTAATGGGAGAGTAGCAGGGGTGAGTAAAAGTGTTTTTCGACGTCAAGAAAAGGTGAAAAAATGCGTCACAATTGGTTTCCAGCGAGCGGTGAGACGGTTTCCTGGTGGGCAACCGAAGGTCACGGGGAAAGTGAATAGCCGCATGTCGTCGAACAGTCGCGAGGTGACAAAACGTTGCAGGGGATTCGAGTCGTCGTAGGAAAATGAGGAGTCTTAAGAAAGTGCACAATCATCGGGGATACGAAGGATCGCAGGGAGACAAAGAGTCTTAAGAAAGTGCAAGGTCACCGTCACGACTGAACGAATGCAGTTATAATGAACACAGTCGGTTTTACCCCTTTGTTCAACACAGTCAATGTTACCCCTCCAAGTCACAGCCGACGTTAGTCCTCAAGAAGCGCAACCGGCGCTGGGCTTTAGAGACACAAGCGACGCTAGCCTCATGGAGAGTTTATCAGTGCCTCAGTCGCGCATGGCCAGCGACATGACGGACACGGCGTTGATCATGTGGGCCGGTGGCTGTTCACTTGACGATCCTTTTATGAAAGGCAATAAGTTGCTCTTGACTGTGGTTATGCTAGGCGAAGAGTTGTGTGCGACAATTGTCACACACAATGATGAATTCGGTAGGCAAAGGGTGATGGCCAATGGGCCGGGTTTATGATACCCGTGGGAAGCCAAGTCCTCTAGCACAACAGTGAAGTCCATGTTGTTTTGTGGAAGGGCACTCACTGTGAACAAGGTATGCTCTCCATCATAGGCCAGTTCCTTGGCAGAGAAGTCTGCTTTGTATGTATGACATACCTTATCAAAGCCCTTCCACCTTCTTCTAATGTGAGAGCCACTTTTAGCATGTAACCGTCCTCTTCTCCTCAGATGCACGAGCAACACTTCTGATGGCGAGAGAAACTTGTGGCCTATAATCGTCCTTTTCTCCTCAGATGCATGAGTGACATTCCACCACAGTTGTTCTCTTTGTGAGAGCAATACTGCATGATATATTTGGAACCTCCCTCATAATGGGCCTCTTTTTTTTTTAGCTTGTAACTCCTTCTAATGCAATAAAAAGAGTTAAACCTTGTTTGAACTGTCTTGCTTGTCTTCTTTTTAATGTCTTTTTTTAACTCTTTGTTGTTTGTGCATTGAGTCTTTTTGAGTACACATCATGGGTAGTGTTTCTTTAGGGGCATTGCCTCCTCTCCTTCAGGATGTGCCAGTATGTAAGCTCCCTCCATTTAGCGAGACCTTTTTTATTATAAAGGGTTCAAACTTCCCTTTGCGCCGTTTATGCATAACAATCGGCCTTTTGACAGGTAGAACTAGATCTCCACAGGTGAATGAGCAAACCTTGACTGACTTGTCAAAAGCTCTCCTCATTCTCCCTTGATTGTGCTCAAGATTCTGTTGGGCTTGCAATCTCTTTTCATCAAGCGCATCCAATTCTTGATCGCGAAGCTTGACTCTCTCATCTTCAGTCAGGCCTTGCTGTATGGCGACCCATAACGAGGGTAGTTGAATCTCGAGGGGTAAGACTGCCTCACCTTCATAGACCCAAGAATAGGGAGTGGAATCCGTGGCACTTCGTGTAGTAGTGCGATAGGCCCACAGCACTTCAGGAAGTTTCTCGTGCCAGTTCTTCTTTGTCTTTGATACTGATTTCCATAAAGCATTGCACAAGATCTTATTGAAAGCCTCAGCTAATCCGTTTACCTAAGGGTGGAACATAGTTGAGTACTTCCACTCAAAACCAAACTGGTTAACCAAGCGATCGATGTGATGACTTCTGAACTGAGGGCTATTGTCAAATATAATCTGGTTAGGCACTCCGAACCGGTATATGATGTGATGTCGAAGAAATTAGCCATTGTGGTTCCAAGAACTTTCTTAAGGGGGACCGCTGCAGCCCTCTTAGAAGTAATCTGTTGCAGCTAGAATAAAGACATGACCCATTATCGAAGGAGGGTCAATAGGCCCTTCATTGTCCATACCCCATTGTGAGAAGGGCCATGATGCCACTATAGGGTGCAAGGGCTCTGGAGGCTGATGAACAAGGCTAGAGTGTATTTCGCACACCTGGCACTTCTTAGCATAGTTTAAAGAATCAACAATCATTGAACGTGAATAGTACCCCAATCTGCGTATTCGTTCATAGAGCTTAGGGCTAGACTAGTGTAGCTCATAGATGTTAGAGTGTACTTCTTTCAGCACCTTGTTTGCTTCTTGCACGTCCACACATCTAAGAAGGATACCGTCAAACGACTGTCTGAAGAGAACATCTCCGTCAAGGAGGGTATATTTGGTAGACATTCAACGCACACTGTTCCACTAGGCACGATCTTCCGGGAGTCTACCATGTTTTGTAAACTTAATGATGGGCTCTCTCCAATCTTCTACTTACTCTACTTTCACGCATATTGGGTCAAAGAATTTTGATTCCTATTTTTTAACCTTAACTCCTTGATTCTGTGTCATTTCGTGTTCAGTCTGAATAACTTCTTTAGCTAATAGAAGTGCTCCGAATGGATAAGGTAGATAATCAGGAAAGAGAAATCTCTCATCATCTGCGTCCACTTCGGTTCTTAGTTCAATGCATCTCCACTTTGCGATCCAAACAGGCGTAGGCCCTGGTGAAGACAGTTGAATTGTAGTGTCAGGATTTGTGAGTGCATCAGCCTGTGAGTTTAATCTCATGAGGATGTGACTTAGAGAAACATCCTCAAGTTGAGCCATATATGATTTTACAGTATCGTGATAAGGCTTGAGAGTGTCTTTTCTCATGTCGTAGATTCCTTTAAGCTGTCATGTCACCAGCTCAGAATCTTCAGAGAGCTTGAGATGTTCAAAGGCCAATTATAAAGGCCTGATATTCCACCTCGTTATGAGAACTAGCTTCAGTAAGAGAGAAAGAAAGAGGCAGCACTCCTCCTTTCGGAGTCATGAATACCACTCAGGCGCCTCCTCGATCAGATTGGAAGGCTCCGTCGAAATACAACTCCAACGCATGAGCAAGTTTTGTACACAATATTTCTTCTAAAAGAGATTCTGCCGGTACGGGGTGTGCTGTGAGAAAATCAATCAAAGCTTGACCTTTTATGAGACATAAGTGATGTCAAATTCCATCAGCAATAATGCCCACTTAGCAAGACATCTTGACAGGCATGGTGTCATGAGAAACTTTAAAGGATCTGCCTTTGATAGAAGTTTTACTTCATGACCGAGCAAGTAGAGGCAGAGCTTTTGTACTGTGAGGATTAGTGCCAAGCACATCTTCTCTATAGGGGGATAATTCTTCACGGCCCCTTGCATCCTGCGGCTGAGATAGTACAGTGCAGTTTCTCTCCCTTCTTCATTGTTTTGCACTAACAATGCCCCGAGGAACTCATCTAGAGCGGTCACATATAGGATGAGAGGTCTTTCTGATACTGGTGTAGAGAGCATTGGAGGATTGAGTAAATAATGCCTGATTTCATTGAGGGTTATCTGACATGTTTCATCCCAGATGAATGAGGTACCTTTCTTTAACAAGTGCGTAAAGGGTTTACAGCAACCTAAGAGGTATGAGATGAACCTGTGGATGTACGTCAGCTGCACTTGAAGAGAGCACATCTCTCGCAGCGTAGTTGGTGGAAGAATTTCTTGGATTGCCTTGATCTTGACTCACTCGACTTCCAGCCCTCGGTGTCTAATAATGAACCCCAAGAATTTTCCTGAACACACTCCAAAAGCGCATTTTAGAGGGTTCATTTTTAGTTGATGAAGGTGTAACCGTCCGAACACCTTTTTGAGGTCTCTCATATGAGCATCTTTCTCTTCGGATTTTAGCACCAAGTCATCTACATAACATTCGACCTCCTTGTGCATCATATCTTTGAAGATAGTTGTCATCACTCTATGAAATGTGGCACCAGCATTTTTCAATTCAAAGGGCATCATTGTGTAGCAGAAGACCCCTTTTGGAGTCAAGAATGCGATGGCTTCCATATTTGATTCTACCCGGAGTATCCATCCATGAAGAAGAAGATCTGACAGTGAGTCATAAAATTAATGAGCATCTTCGTGAACGGCAACGGGAAGTTATATTTGGGGCAGGCAGTATTCAGGTCATGGAAGTCAATGCAAATCTTGATTTGGCCATTCTTCTTCTTGATTGGAACAACATTTGCCAGCCACTTTGGGTACTTGAGTTCACGAATGAAGCCTACTTGTCTGAGTTTGGTCACTTTGGCAGCTATCTACATTTCGAGGTCAGGCCTGAACCTCCTTGATTTCTGCTTGACAAGTTTCCCTGTTGGATCGATACCAAGATGGTGAACTGTGACTTGAACGTCTAAACCAGGCATCTCATGGTAATGCCAAGCAAAGATGTCTCGGTGTTCTCGTGAAATTTTCTTTTTCTCCTGGAGATATATTCACCGAGATGAAAGTGGGTCTTGGGTTGGCCTCATCTCCTAAATTTGTCTCCTCGAGCTCATCTACTGTTGCTTGACCGCCTTCTTCCCACTCTTCTGGGGCCTCTTGCAACTCTTCATCATTGGCTTCGGCGGTTTTCTCATTAACCTCAAGTGCAGAGACCCATGTTCCTGACATCTCCGCTTCCAATAGAGCTTTGGCGTAAGTAATGGTTTCTGTACTTTTCTGGAACTCGGGCACAGCAGGGTCAACCTCAAATATGGACGGCATGTCAACCTGCATGAGTTTGATTTGAATTCTGTAGGGAAGTCGAGATTCAACGATTGTGGGCCCAGAGGCACCCTCATATGAATCACTTGGTTTTTGCATGGGTGTCTGTGGTGTTGGCCCCGTGCTAGCTGATACTTCATAAACCCGTACCATGTGGCAAGCCTCTTGAGAATAGACACTCTACTCCCTTGATTCTCTCAGTCTCTACTCAAAGTCAGGCTCAGGAGGCCACTGGGGATTCTTTGACTTTGACTTCTTGTACTTCCCGGTAGAAGAGGAAAGCTCAAACTCAGCTCGAGCTAATAAGGCATCAGCAATTGTTAAGAATCCAGCCGCTTGGGCCAACGTATTTTTCAACTGCCCCCAGTGTGTCCTACTTATATTGATCCCTTCGAGCTCTCTGTCAAGAGCCTCAAAGTTTGGACATTGGTTGTACTTGTAGGAGACATAGAAGAGGAAGGATAAGAAGAAGAAGAATAAGAGGAAGAAGGAGAAGGGTCAGTAGGTGAGGGACCTTTAAGGTTGTTCCCCTCATTGGACCTATCTGGGTAGCTTTTTACATCATCATCACAGTTGGACGTGTGCTGGGGGTCTTTTAAGTCATTCCCTTTCTTAGACTGTTGGGGAGTGCTTTTAACGTCGTCACCCTCATTGAATGTGCCCCGAGTAAGGGATGACTCAGGGGTATCCTCTTGATGAGACGATGGAATGAGGTTGGTGGCGACCAAGGTGAAGTCTTTTAAAGTCGGCAAGGGAGTAAGAGACCTAATTCTGGCTCGACCGGTGGCTGAGAAACCTTGTTCTTATGATGAAAAACCCTTGGTGCTCATCTTCTTCTAGTCACCTTTGGAGGTGCTTGGTCTGTCTTGCTAGGTTTATGAACAGACCTAGCTTGACGAATTGCTTCTCGTTTTAAAGACTTGGGCCTGCTCCGTCCATGATGGACTTTCCATGGCTGAGAAGTTGAGGGTTTAGCGAGATTAGAGGCACTATTTCGGGAGTCTTGTACTGGGACACTCTCCTGAGTGGAAGTATCAACTTGTGGGTGATCAGCATAAGCAATGTGACCTGCCTGGACTTTTTCCACAACCACAGCTTCGAACCCATAACATTCGTTTAGCTCATGGGCCCATATCTGATGGTATGGGCACCAATGATTCTCAATCCCCTGAGCGAGGTGCTTGGGCTACCTTGCAGGCTTAAGAGTGATGAGCCCTTGTTGGAGCATCACCTCAAATAGGGTTACAAGCGAGTCCGAATGATAATTTCCCCGGTCTTGAGTCAAGGGGTCCTCTTGTACTAGTGGAGGAGAGATTTGGGGATCTCTATCTGGAACGTCACCAACTTCTTGGCCTCTCCACATTTTCTTTTCTAATAGCTTGTGGAAGCTAGAGCATTCGCTCAGGTCATGCCTCGAAATCTGATGATATGGACACCAGAGACCCTTAGCTCCTCGAGTCCGGTGCTTGGGTTGTCTTGATGGTTTTGGCGTGATGAGGCTTTCTTGAAGCATCATGGCAAGCAAGGCGCGAAGGATGCTGAGTGCCTCATCTTCCTCCTGAACTATCACTACGTGGGATGCTTCTGGTGCCCGGAATGCTTTCTTGAGTTCGTCGAGCTTGATCTGACCCATTTGGATTAGAGCCTCGATAAGATCTTTAAGTGTGTAGCATTCTTCTGTGGAGTGTTTTACCATTCGGTGATAAGCACAGTATCTTGCATGCGTATTGAGACCAGCTTGATAAAGAAACTTGCTCTCGGACAACTCAATCATGTTCTGTTCCAGCAATAGTCGGAGCAGTGCGAGAGCCCATTCCTTTTCAAAAGGGTAAACCTTGTTCTGATGTTTGATCCAATAGTCATCTGGGTTAAGGTTTGTAGGTGGGGGTACTTGATTTTATGATGGTTGTCATTTGCCGGTCTGAGCTGCTATCTTTGTTGTGCTTACCCCTTTGGAGAGGTCCAAAGTTTGAGAGATAGACTTCTTTCGATCACTGACGGTAACGGCTGCACTGATTACCCCTTTTTGTTGGTTACCCTGAGCATTGTCCAAGAACTACCATTACCCCGATTGTTTCTGAAGCTTGAGGATTGTTGTCGTGACCCACCATGTTGGCGTGACAGAATCTTTATACAAACTGATTTCGAGATCAGCTCTGAGACGGAGGTTAGGTTGGGGGCCTCGACATCCAGAGCTATCTCAGGTTGCAGGTTTCGCACACAGGTCTGAACTGCTTCCTTCTCAGGCATGGGATTAGGATGACGAGCAGCCAAATATCTCCACATTGCTATGAATTGGTCCACAGGTTCATCTGGATCTTGGGTCAAGGTGAGAAGCTTGATGGTTTGAACCTCTCTCAACGACATAAAATCATTGGTGGAATAGTTTCTCCAATTCCTTTCAAGTATGTACTGAGTTTGGGGGAAGTTGAGCATACCACTGAAAAGCCAAGCCATCAAGGGTTTCAACGAACTGAAGGAGTAGGAGTCTCCCTTCAGCTGTTGTCTCTCGGCATGCCGCTTGGAAGTGAGCGATATGCTGGTGTGGGGAGGTGGTACCATTGAACAGGGGAAACTTCCCTTTCTTATAGTATGACGGAAATGACACTTGATCAATGCATGAAGGGTGCGACTTTTGATAGAGCGTTGCACCCTGTATTCCTGAGATTTCTCTGTTCCTTAGGCTGTGAGTCACCATAGCATCGATGTCTGCCTGTGGGACGGGATGAGGGACGGAATTTTCCTGTGAGGTAGGAAGAGAACGCTCCTGGGAGGTGCATCATCTGAGTGATGGGAGTTGACCTCATGGTTAGTCGAGCGTCGCGCGCCATCTATGTGATCAATCTTCTTCATCATTGCGTGCACCATGTCTTCGAACCTATTCATGCGCTCTTCCTATGAGTCGTCAGGTTCTTTTACCACCATTACACTGTCTATTTCTCAAGGGAGGTCAACCTTAGGTGCATTTGCGGGCTTTCGAGCTTGACGGGTCGCATGTGGAAGATCGGTTAGAAAGGGGACATCATGCCCCGACTGGACTCGACTCTTGTATGCGGACCGTGTGAGGACCGGTTCTTAACGATCTTTGGACCATGGCTGTTGAGTGGTCAGGTCATCTTTTATGATGCTAATCACGGTGCAGGATTCTCACACTGTTCTTTAGTCTCTCTGATTCGAAGGGGTAGAAGGGATTTTGAGGGAGGAGACACTTGGGGCAGGGTGCCCCAGCTTTTCTGGTCGGTTCCTTAATCAGAATCTACAGTCCTCTCTCTTGCTTGAGCTTTAAACTACGATAGAACTCTCTTCAAGACTGAGACTGGGGTCGAGGTTACTTGCCTTCTTAGAACATGAGAGGGCCATGTTCATAAGATGGGGGAGTGAATGTGGAGCTTGGATGGGGACCAGCTTGGGCCGTTGCCTTGAAAGTTGAAGGACTTCATCGATCATCAAGCCTTTTCCCTAAATTCCTTTGTGGGCTCCAAAGGCATAGCTGACCTGATGAGGCTGGTTGAGGATGGTACTCTTAGGGAAAACCCTCGAGTACCAGGTCTGGAGGTTTCCATCGGGAAGAGAAAGGGCGGAAGAAGAGGGGAGCGGCTCTCAATGACGTCTGGGTCGGGAGAAAGCAGTGGCCTGGAAAGGTGGAGCGTGTACGCCCCTTGAAGTAGTACTCCAAGTGACTCGGGGGTCATCCCGGGCTCAAACAGGTGGTCTGGCCTTAAGGGGCTGAGAACTGCGAGCGCGTGTCTATAAGGGAACAGGTGGAAGCCTGCCCCTTACAAGTTGCATGAGTGTGTGTTGAGTGGGAGGACAAAGGGGTCGTCTCCTGTGTGCTTGGGTTGGCGCAGCAATGGCATTACCCCGAGCAGTGAGATGCATATGCATGCACACAAGTTTCGGCCCAAGGAGGCCTGATCCTGGACGCGTACTTGATGGAGCCCATGGGCTGCCCCGAGGTGCGACTCGAATGGATGACCCATGAGCCTTAGTGTGTGTGCGTAGGTGGAGGCCCCAGGGTGTCCTCCTCGATATGTTGAGTCTATAGTCATAGAGACCTGTGGTGGTGTGGGAATGTGGGGGGTGGCCTTATGGCTACCCACAGAAGCAATGGCAACTTTCTTGCCTTTTGAAGAAGGGACTTGACAGTCTTCCGACATACCTCGGCAATACGACTGACAAGTGACTTGCCGGTGATTGGGTGCATGCTGTGAGTGGCAGCAGATGTGCAACCAATGCAACGCGCCTTGGTGAAAGTACCATAAGGGAGAAGAAATGGGAAGTTAGGGACCTTTAAGTCCCTCCTCACGCTTATCCAGGTTAAGACCTCGGTACTAGACAATGGGTCTTTTCTCAAAAGGAAGGTTGGGAATGAAGTTCGAGGAACTTGTTCCCAGGGGAAGTTCACGAATGCAGGGATCAAAAAATACCCGATTAAAATAAATGGGTTAGAGAACCCAGAAGCCATATATGGTGGGTAAAAACAGACAAACATAGGAGAAACTAGCCAAACAAGGACGATCTAATGAAGAGGCAGTAAGTCTTTAGTGGACTCGCCAAACTGGTTAGGTGCCTCTATCTCACCCTCCGGATCCAGATGATTTGGCAGCATGTGTCTCGAGTTTCCGGGGAACCCGGGACATTAAGATTGCTCTCTCTAGAACCTCGCTCAGGAGCGAGGGTAGGTATACCAACCGATGATAGAGGAATTTAAGGTGGGTTCGGGACTTACTCGGGATGGCTGGCATGGGCGCCCTCTTAGATTACAAAGAAAGTCCCCCAGTTGTAGAACTAGTTCGAAATCGCCTCCCTGGGCCTGTATTCTCTCGTTTCTGCAATCAGACATACATGGTTAATTTTACAATACAAGTGGGCCGAGGGACCCCAACTTGTCTTGTGGTGAATGTACACAAGGCATGCACATTCAAAGGAGAAAAGAAAAGAAATGATGATATGAGGGTTCAGAGAAGGTAGAAGAGAGAAGAAGAAGAAAAGAAAGAGACATTTGACCGGGTGACTAGCCTAGCACAGTTGGCTAGATTGGCATGATGATTGACCTGACGTGGTAGCAAGACGGGCACGGTAACACGGACCAGCACGACAGTAGTACTACTCGATGACAGAACACCAACACTAACCAGCCTGGTACAATGGCCAGTTCAACATAACAGTAAGACATGCATGATAACTCAGACTCGTACAACGATAATACTGCTCCACAACGGAGCTACCGTGATAGTGCTAGACTTATCCGTTGGTCAAATGAGAGAGGGAGAAGAAGAAGAAAGATAAATAAGAGAGATAAGAAGAGCGAAGTGAAAAGAGAGAAATAATAGAAAAGGGAGAAAATAAGAGAGAGAAAAGCATGGATGGCGATGGACTTCCACCGTCCAAGATAGAGAGAGAGGCAGGAATGAGAAATGAATGTCGTGCACGGCGATGAGCATCGCCGTACACCACATGAGGAAGGAGAAATTTAGACAGAGGCCCAGCCCGTCACTCGGGTTAAGGCCTGACGCACTGCGCATGTTTCCAAAAGGAAGACTGAGAACGTCATACCTGGCGATGAGCATCACCGTGCACGACTGAAGAGGAGAGAGAAAAGAAATCAGAGTGAAGGCAAGAAAGACAAGGAGGGATAAAGAGGATTTTAGGAAAGAAGAAGAGTAAATGAAAGTAGAAAGAGAAGACAAAAAAGAAGAGATGGCAAAGGAAAGTGAGGAGATAAATTGGGAAAGAGCCAGAAGAGAAAGAAGGAAAGAGAGAGAAAGAGATTAGGAAAGAGAGAAGAGTAAGAAAAGAAGAGAGAAGGAAATACACATGGCTTTGCCACCGCCATGTGTGTCAGAGAGAGAAGAAAACAGAAAGAGAGATTTGTGCACGGCATTGCCATCACCATGCACGCTAGAGGAAAGAAAGAAATACGCACAGCGTTGCCACCACCGTGTGTAACAGAGAGAGGAGAAAATAGAAGGAGAGATTCGTGCACAGCGTTACCATCGACGTGCATGTTAGAGGAAAGAAAGACAGAGAAAAAAACAATCAAGAGAGAAAGGAGAAGAAAGGGATTAGTGCAAGGCGTTGCCATTATCGTGCATGTTTCGATAGAGAGAGACTGAGAGAAAGATAGAGTAGAAAAAGAATAAAGAAAGAAGGAGAAGAGAAAGAAGAAGAGAGAGGAGAAAACGCACGTGGCATTACCATTACCATGTGTGTGAGAGAGAGAAGAAGAGAGAGAAGAGAATGCAGACAGTGTTGCCATCGCCGTGTGTATGGGACAGAGAAGAAGAGAGAAAAGAAAACGCACACAACGTTGTCATCATAGTGTGTGTGAGACAAAGAAGAAGAGAGAGAAGAAAATGCACATGCCGTTGCAACCGTTGTGTGTGTGAGATAGAGAAGGAGATAAAAGAAAATGCACACAGCATTGCCACCGCCATGTGTGTGAGATAGAAAAGAAGATAAAAGGAAACGCACATGGTGTTGACATCACCGTGTTAAAATAGAGAAAAAGATAAAGGAAAATGCACACGGCATTGCCACTGCCGTGTGTGTAAGATCGAGAACAAGATAGAAGAAAATGCACACAATGTTGCGATCGTCATGTGTGTGAAATAGAGAAGAAGAGAGAGGGAGGTTCGTTCATGGCGCTATCATCGCCATGCACAATCAGTCATAGAGAAATAGAGAGAAACGTTGAGAAGAAAAAAAAAAGAGAATGGGACACTCATAGCACTGTCATCGCCGTGTAGGTCAGAGAAAGGGAAGGAAGAAGTTGACATGCACGGCTCTTTCACAGTCGTGCGTGTTCATAGAGAAGAAGAGAGAAAAGCTGAGAAAAGAAGTAGAAAAAAAGAGAGGAAGCAAGAGGATGAAAAGGGAGGAGAGAGGAAGATAGAGCCAAGAGGAGGAGAGAAATAGATAGAGACGAGAGGAGGAGAGAAAGAGAGAGAGACGAGAGGAGGAGAGAGAAAGTTACCTTATCGAAGGGTACCGACCTTTTTCTTCTCTCGCCTCTCTCTTTCTCCAAGAAGAAACATGAACTTATTGATCAATTGAAAGTCTAAGGGGGAATTAGGGAAGAGCTAGGAAAAGCCAGCCCCCCTTTTATAATTAAGTTTAGCATGTATTTATATAATTGGGCCCAAATATGGGTCGATACCCAAAATCTATCTTAATTGATGATAATTACAATTATTTTAAATTAAATTAAATTCTAAATATGGGTGCCAACTGACTGTTTTGCTCTTGCCTAACAATTCATGGAATTCCAAAACAGTCCTTGCTGCTGCCTTAGAACATACATGATCTTCCCTAGATGATCCGGGCTTACTCTGGTCACCGTTTGATCGAAAGATGATTTTTCTCTTGTAGGGCTCGGCATGGCGATCAATTTGATACTAACTTCGAGTCATGGATCGTGTTTTTAAGCCACGCTCATGCGACTTGAAATTTAGCTGAATCATGAAAACTTTGGATCGATAGTGTGCTCGTTTCTTGATGTTTTTCTATTATTTCTTTGCTATATCACACTGAGCATGCTGTCACGATCACATTGCAACAAATGCAGCTCGATTTCATGCCCGGACGAATATTTTGTAACTTTGAAGTTTTGGTCGGAATCTGGAATTTCGATGCTAGAATTTACAGTCACTTTATTGGCTTTGTATGGGAAATTTGATCGTTCATCATGTACAGGCTTCAGACCAATGGTAGCCCCGAACCTTACACACACGATGGAATTGGTCTCGTGTTAATGCGATGCACTAGCGTCGTGATTTAGCCGCTCGAGCGAGGCGTGTCACTACTGATTTTCCTGTTACTTTCTTCATGGATCAATAATTCTCTCTAGTTTTTCTTCTTGCTCGGGCGTCGTCATGGAGCGTGCCACATATCGAAACGTTCGTCTTGATGAGATGAACATGGTCACAAATTTTGAGTGCAATCTGACTTGGGATGAATGAGATATGAACCCTAAAAGATACTGCCCGAAGCTGCAAAAAAAATTTACCTTGAGTGGTTATTTGGTGCAGGGAGGCCACATGGGAATAGCGTGCGGCCTAACCCTTTTTGGTATTTTACCCATAACTTTGTCCTAGGATGCCCGATTAAGCCGAAAGTTTATCCATACGGGTTTTCAATTATGCCGGATCCAATGGCAGTGGTCTGATAGGAATTTGGCGTACTAAAAATAGAGCTCTATTTACGGGGTCCATTTTAGGGTGCGAGAGTCTGATTTTTTCGAGATTGTTTCTTTGTCTGCACTACTTTAGACCTATCTGATTGGGACGAAACTTGGTAGGTAGCCTTTTGAAGTGCTTAAGAACATTTTGACTCATTTTAGGGAAATTCTGAGACTGTCAAGAATTTCACTGTATGTCAAGCTTTATTAATCAACTTCCTCTTTATTCCGCATTGAGGACCCAAGGTGCTGAAAATTGTCTTCAAACAACGTGCCACCAGATCGTCCCAACTCGAGGGCGAGATCGAGGCATCAAACTAGTGCGCTGTAGTTTTAGGTCATATAACTTGAACCATCGCATGAAACCGTTTGATGTCGTGTGGCCAAGATGTGCGCTATAGTTTTTTATCGTATAACTTAGACCGTCGCCTAGGTTTAATACTTCTTTAAGTACCTCCCATTGATCGAAGGCATGGCTTCCTCCCCTTCAGCATTAACTAGCACATAGGCCCTGTTGGGGACTTTCTTTACCACAAGCGGACCTTCCCATTTTGGTTCAAACTTTCCTTTTATCGTACCATGGGCGACAATAGGTCTCCTCACCGCCAAGACCAGTTCACCTTTTGTGAATGCCCTTATCTTGGAGGATCTGCCGAAGGCTCTTTTCATGCGAGTCTTGTGGATCTCAAGGCTCTGTTGTGCTTGCAATCTCTTTTCATATAGTACATCTAGTTCTTGGAAGCAAAGCGCGGCCTGTTCTTCGTCTGTTATCCTGTAGTGGAGGGCTACCCTAAGGGAAGGCAATTGCATTTACAATGGTAACATAGCCTCGCTCCAATACACTAGCGAGTATGGGGTTAACTGCGTTGGGCCTTGGGTTGTGATGGGGTAAGCCCAAAGAATTTTTGAAAGGTTCTGGGGCCAATCTCTTTTGTTGCTGAAGACAAATTTTCTCAAGGCATCACATAGAGTCCTGTTGAATGCCTCGACGAGGCCATTAGCTCTTGAGTGATACATGGTCGAGTATTTCCACATGAACCAGAATTTCTCAACTAGCCTGTCGATTTGGCTGCTTCAGAACTGGGGCCTGTTATCAGAGATGATTCGATTAAGAACATCGAACCGATATATGATATGGTGATGCACAAAATCAGCCACTGCAAGGCAGGGGATCTTCCTTAGAAGAATCGCCTTGGCCCATTTGGAAAAATAATATGTTGCAGCAAGTATGAATGATTGCCTCGAGGAAGAAGGCGGTCGATGGGACCAACAATATCCATGCCCCATTACGCGAAGGGCCATGACACAACCGTTGGGTGGAGGGGTTCTGATGGCTAATGAATGAAGTTCACATGGATTTGATAGACTGGATAGCTTATTGCGAACTCGATTGAATTAGAATTCATTGTAGGCCAATAATAGCCTATCTGGATGATCCTGTTGTAACTAATTGGTGCATCCTGCACACCCTAGAATGAACCTCTTTGAGGACTCGTTTGGCCTCTTCTTGATCGATGCACCTGAGCAGCATGTCATTATAGGAAGTCCGGAACAGAGTATTGTCCTGACACATATATTGTGTGGCCAATCCTTGGATCTTGTTCCGTTCCATAGGATCTTCACGCAGTCGATTGTTCTGCAGATACGCTTTCATGGGGGCACACAATCAACACATGCACTACCTTCGCGCACACGTGTTCCGAGGTTTTTGATTTCTTCCTTTCCCTCTTCTCTTCTTCAGTTGTGTAGGGTTTTGGTGGGGTAAATGAGCCTTACGTGCCAGTGTGATCCGTCGTGATCGGGATAGGGGGTGCTTGGGCGACTGCCTCTCTTGGCACTTCCCCTCGGGTCCTTCGGTGAATTCGGTTAATCTCCATTCCACAACCCATATTGGTGTTGGCTCTTTTAATGCCATTTGGATCATTGCCCCTAGCTTTGTGAGCGCATCCGCTTGTGTGTTGAGCCTTTACGGTACATGTTCCAAGACTACTTTCCCATGTTTGGTGATAAGCAACTAGGCGACATTGAAGTAGGGCTTGAGACTCTCTCTCCTCACATCGTACACCCCTTTGAGTTGTCTGATCACCAACTTCGAGTTGTCGTAGATGATCAAGCATTTCACGTCTAAGTGGGAGGCGGTCTCTAGGCCTATGATGAGTGCTTGGTATTGTGGCTCATTATGCGACCCTACCCCTTAGAGGAAAAAGGATAAGGGGACGAGACCGTCTTGGTGGGTTGAGAACACCACTCCCCCTCCTCCCTTTTTGGATTGGAACGCCCCGTCGAAGTTCATCTTCCATCCGCACAAGTTTTCGACATGGGAGAATTCCTTATTCGACGGCTCGTCAATCAACGGGGTGCCTATTGGTAGCAGAGGGGCAGCAAGAAAATCTGTAAGGGCTTGACCTTTGCCAGCCCTTTGCGGTATATATGTGATGTCAAACTCCATGGGGAGTAGTGACCATTTTGCAAGCGACCTGTCAAGCAAGGGCGCAACTGGAGGAACTTTTTAGGGTTTGCCTAGGAGATGAGTCGAATCGACTGCGCTACAGGTAGTGACATAGATTTTGTACTGCGAATACGAGAGCCAGGCACATTTTCTCTATCGGGGACAAGTTTGCTTCTGCTCCCTGCATCCTTTGGCTCAAGTAATAAAGGGCTGTCTCTTTCCCCTCATTGTTATTTTGGGCCAACAGAGCCCCGAGTGACTCGTCCAAAACATATAAAATGAGGGGTCTCCCTGGAATCGGCGTGGAGAGAACGGGGGGTTTGAGGAGACAACTTTTAATATTATTACAAGTCGTTTGAGATGGGAGAAAGGTTGCTCCGCCATGGGAAGACCTTGGAAGTTAGTTTTGAAACTTGCGGCAATTGTTCAGCTATTTCAACAACATATATTCATTCTTCTCTAGATTATGAGCATTTTGACGCCCTTTATTCGTGTTGTGGTGGCCTTTTCCCCTGGGGTGAAAGTTCGGCCAGTTTTGCGAACTTTGTTTGTCATTGCATCTTCGAACTGTGTCGTTTTAACGCCTGGCGCTGCATGCAAGTTAGAGCGTTTTGCATCAAGTTTTGGCTGATTTGGTGTCGATTTACGCATTTGCCTAATTTGGAAGGTTGCCGGAGGGAGGGATTCCGGCAACTGGCTAGATTTGCTTCTTTGGTGACCTGAGGACTTGCATTCATCGAACCACAGATTGAAAGCAAGAGATGTACCATAATGTAGCTCTGCACGAGGTGATTCTATTGAAATCCTCCCCACATTAATCCTAGGCTTGGACAATGAGCTATGCTTCACGAATCCGGAGCTTGATGAACCTTCTTTTTCCCTAGTTTCTCCAATCACTTTCCTCTTCAGAGCAATGAGGGTTCTCCGTCATGCCACAGTGTGTCTTATAGGTCAAAATGACGGGGCTGGTGTGATGTGGAACATGTCAATGTTTGAGCTCCGCCTGGTTTTAGGGAAAGGCACCATGCGTTGGTGAAGTCACTGTCGAAAAATATTGTTGCAGTCCCCATTTCTGGGACTTGTTTAGTGAATTCGCATTGTGCTATAGTAAAACCCATGAGTTGCAAGGCCGCATGAGCGTAGACCCTTCTAGGGAGGTCCGATTGGGCCCAAATTTGGACCTCAGAGGTTTTTCGATGTTCCGAGCATAATGGCAGTGGTCTGGTGCCCTGCTGCAGCCATTTGCATAGGCCTACAATGAAGGGATTTTCTTTGGTCTGAGGGCACCATACTCAGGTTACTTAGGCTGGAGGCTTTATTTTCGGCACAATCTTAGTCTGCGGGTGCTACATGAACCTGCGAGACCAGACTATCATCGGCTCTCCCCTTATTCACATGGGCTTACAAAGGTATGTCAAAAATGATGTAGCCCCACCGGATGTTGCACTTCGAGAGAAGCAAGAAGTGCAACATTTGAAAATATTTAACGTCGTAGCTCCTTTGATGAATCCTAGCCAAGATGTATTTATTGTCTCTCGATCAATATTTCTTTCTTGATCACCGGCACAACGCAATCCTCAAGGGGTAGACCTTGCTGTGCTTTTCCCTTGACCGGGGGGGGGGACAAAAGTGGCTTCTGGTGGTCCGGTGCCTTGTTGAGGGGCTTTCTCTGGGTTCCACCAGAATTCGTTTTCTTTTGAGAGGTCATGCTGATGGTCTTTGTTCACCGGGTTTACAAATTTTTTGTCAACATGAACTCGTGATGTTCCAGCCAGTGGGGACCCTTCTTGTGAGCTTTATCCCATTCTAGTTGGGGAGGTCCTGGTGCTCAAGTTGGCGAGGGCCCTTATTGTGAGCTTTATCCCTATCCAAACAACAACGCTGGGAGCAAACAAGGTACCTCTCGGCTAACGTCCTACTGGTTCAGTAGGGGGTCTCCCGAATTAGCCAGATTTGATAGGAGGATGGCCTTCAAGGCGGGCCCATTTGAAGGGACTTCACCCTGGATGGGGGAAGAAAAGGCAGGCAAGGTACCTCTTCAACTTACGTTCTAATGGTCAAGTTGGGGATCGCCCGAATTACCTAGACTTAATAAGAGGATGGCTTCTGAGGCGGTTCCATTTTAGGGGACTTCAACGGCAAGCACGGTACCTCTTCAGCTTACGTCCTATTAGTCTAGTTGGGGATCGCCAGAATTACCCGGATTTGATAGGAGGATGGCCTTTGAAGCGGTCCCATTTTAGGGGACTTCACCCTGGCTGCAAGAGTTTGATGGAAGAGAAGAGGAGGAGAAGATTTTTTTTTCATTTTTTTTTTTTTCTGACGTGGTGGCACAAAGGCCCAAGATAAAAGGGTGGCACCGGGGCACTCAGGCTCTGGTGCCGAAAATAGGAAGGCAGCACAAAGGCCCTAGAAAAATGGGTGGAATCAGGGCAATTAGGCTCCAGTGCCGAAAATAGGAAGGCGGCACAAAGGCCCAACATAAAATTTGGCACGAAGGTCGGATAAGTTTTTGAAGGTACTGGGGCCTGTTTTTTTTTTTATGGCACTAGGGCCTTAAATATTTTTGAAAGGCACTGGGGCCCGGAATGTTTTTTGGAAGGCACTAGGGCTCGAATTTTTTAGAAGACACAAGGGCCCAAATTTTTTTGGATGGGAACTAGAGCCTGAATTTTTGGAAGGCACTGGGACACGAATATGTTTTAGGAGGCATTGGGGCTTGAATGTGTTGGGAGGCATTGAGGCCTAGATTTTTTGAGAGGGCACTGGGGCCTGAATTTTTTAGGAGGCACTGGGGCCCGGAATTTTGGAAGGCACTGAGGTCCGAATTTTTTTGGGAGGCACAGGGGCCAGAATGATTTTTTGGAGTCACTGGGACCCGAATTATTTTGGAAGGGCACCGGAGCCCGAATTTGAGAACGTTTTGCCCAAAGGCCAGAAGGAGGAGGCTCGATTTAGGCGCCCTTTGCGAGTTTTCACCTGAACCCAGTGGGTATGGTGCCAGAGAGTGCCTTTCACCATATCCTTCATTGGGGCTCTTTTACCCATGACTTCGAGGTCACGTCCACCCGTTGATTTCTATTTTTACTCATGGTGCCCTTTGCGGGTTTTCGCCATGCCAGGATTTTTTTTTTCTCTCATGACTCTTTTACTCATGGCTTCGTATCCATGCCCGCCTATCATTTTTAATCATGGTGCCCTTTGAGGGGTTTTACCATGCCCCTTTCTTCTTTTTTTTATTGGGCAGGTTTACCCATAGCCCCCATAGCTCTTTTTTTTTTGTTTTTTGGGAACTATGTCCGCCTGAAGCTCTTTTACTTTTACTGGCGATGGTTGCCATCGCGCTCAGCTTCTTGTAGACACCCCACTTAAATCTGGCAAGTTATGTGGTTTTCTCAGACTCTTAGGATCAAATTTGCCTAGTAATCCCAAAACCCATTGGTCACACAACTTACCCTGTGAGCCGGAACAATTCTGCTAGCCCAGAACCTAGCCGATGCCTATTTTGACCCAGAATCCTGTAAATACACTATTTTATGGAAAAAATCATTTAAAATAGTAAAAAACTCTGTTTTACCCCAAATGTTTTTTGAGAGATTCACAAGCCATAGCTTTAAAAGACCCAATAAAAAAATGGTTTTGGTCAAGATGGACCTGGGAGACACTAGGCATGTCGCCCAAGTCTGAGAGACACTACCCTTGTCGCCTAGTCAAGCTTTGGCCCAAAAACATTTTACGTATTTTTTTGTGTTTTATGGTTATCTTTTGGGTGATTTGGCCAAGTGATGCTGTCCGTGTCAGTCCAATCTAAATTTTAAAAAATAAAATATTGGTTTGACTATGTATTTGTTGATTACGGCGATAATCTTGCCCCCAACAAATCCATCGTAGATAAAAACCTATTTTGGGTACCATCTAAAAGAGAGAGATTTTTAGAGAGTGATGAAAGATTAGAGAGACTGAAACCCTAGACTACGTGAGAGACACAGAGAGACCCCAGAGAGGAATCCCAGTCTGTGAAACATTAGACTTTGGGCACAATCACCCTAGTTTTAAATCATTTCTAGGGCACAACCACCCTACCACTACCGGGGACTTGCTGATCAACATCTGGACCAGAAGGGCAAGAGGAACCGGTTCTGATACGAGCGAGCCCTAAGGGCTCGGGAGCCCGAGCCATCCAGCCTGGTTCGGTATTTTCTTCTCGTTCATTTCCCATTTTATTTTATTGCATTTATTTTGATCTGGCTTTGATTCAATTTGATTGAAAATTGTGTTTTGAAATGCTTCAGATCACGCTAGTTCAGCCATAGATCTGAAAGCTAATGTGCTCGTTTCTGAGCAGATTTGATCTCAGATTTGAATTCGATTGTTCCCACTTTCTCTAACATTGCGTTTTCATTTATATTTTATCAGTTTAAAGTGTCAGATCTGAGAGATCTGCATTCGCAGTTCGCTTTGATTTTGCGCTATAAACAGTTTGGCCCCCACTGTGGGGCTATCTAGCGTGATCCGACCATCAAAATTTCAAAAATCTCAGAATATTTTGAAAATTTGCAGTAGTTTCCCAGAGGATTTATTTTGATTGCAAAGAAAAATTTAGGTCAAAATAAAATATTTAAAAATAAAAAAATCTATTAGATCTGCAGTCCCCTCCTGTCTTTTTTTTTTAATTTATTTTGATCAAATAAAATTTTATTTGCTGTTTCTCGAAGTTTAAAGTAAGCTTATTTTATCAATATATACACGGAAAAAATCTAAAAATAAATAAAATAAAAATTATGTTTTGGGCGACACCAGCTTACAATGGCCACAATACACTCGTCGCTAGTCGCCCCCAAACCAAGAAATTTTTTATTTTGCTGAAAATTATTAAATCTATTCTAGGACCTCTATTTAATATTCTTACAAACTTTCAGCACAAAATAAAAGTTCTAAAAATATCAAAAACTTATTTTACTTGATACAAGTCTGTCCTACTTGAACTTCCCTGTTTTCTAGTTCTTTTAATTTATTTCATCAAAAAAATTATTTTTCTAGTTTGTAAAGTTTACAGTAGTTTCATTGCATCAAAATCCATCATAAAAAAATAAAAATAAAATAAAAATAAAAATATTGTTTTTAGGCGACACACTTGGTGTCGCCCAGCTTACAAGGGTGACACTACCCGGGCGACGCCCTGTGACGCCCAAAATAAAAAGTCTCAGATTGTTCTGAAACTTTGTAGGTCTCTTCCAGAGACTCTTAGCTGCATGTTCACAAAATTTCAGCTTAAAATAAAATTTTTAAAAATACCGAAAACATATTTTTCTTCAGGTAGGTCTGCTCTATTATTGACTTTCTGATTTCATTCTAGTTAGTTAATTTTGGTTGAATTCATTGTTTTACCCTTTGCTTTTACATTAAGTTCTTTACTTTTAACTTTAATTTACTTTCTTAAAAATTTTAAAACGTTAAAAAAAAATTAATAAAAGTTACTA